>JAAWWB010001753.1:0-25004 GCA_018804465.1 Populus tomentosa
CATTTCAAAGATAGTTGACTAAAAAACTTGGAGGAATACTTACAGTCTGCGGAACTGCTGTTCCACTGGCCTAACATATGAATATTGTCGGGTTCTTGAACCTTGATACAAGGATTCCCCAGTGACTGGTCTCACTGCCTGTAGGGCGTGTAGAATAGCATGAAGATCACAAACTTTAACTTAATAGAGCAGAAACAGAAGTGCAACCGCGCATTAAGAGAGAGCTTCTCCGTAATGACAAACTGAATATCAAAGAAATAGCAACTGTACCTTTGTCACACCATTTCCATTCAAATTTTTCTTGTTATAAGGAGGATTCTCTAAAAGATCATTTTGACTGTTATAGCCCCGTCCATTTACTTGATGTGTGTGTTTTCTGTTCAACTCATTTATCCTTTGTTGCACTGCTGTCTTTAACTGCTCCAACTCGCCCAAAGCATTTAAAAGTTTCTAAAACAAAAATCAGACATCAACATAAATGCCAGGCTTTGAAACAAGGAAATCTTGTCCAGAAAAGGAAGAAGAAAAAGGGCATATTACCTTTCTTAAATAATCTTTTTTGCTTTGGGGGAATGCTCCATAACCTCTATGACATGGTATTGTTTCTGAGACCAAGCTGAAGCAAAAGAAGGCAGGCAACATTATTGATAGTTTCAGGAAGAAAATCAGACTAAAGAAGAAAAAAACAACAAACAGATGAAGCAATCCAGCTAAAAAGAGCTCTAACTAAAGTAACCAGAGCGTGATCTTTCATCACGCGAAACCGAAGACATACATTGTTTTATCTCAAAATGAATCCCCCAATTTTACATAAAAACAATGCAGCATAAAAAGCAAAAAAAAAAAAAGGAAAATAAAAAACCATCTCCTCCCAATTTCTTAAAACCGAGCAAGGTTACACAGTAAAATGAAAGAGCAAACAAAATAAATGGCTTACCTTGAAAACCTTAGTAACATAACATACAAATCTATTATATTCTTCTCTGCTCGAAAAATCTCAGCCTGCGTGAATGCAATAATAGCACATCAGAACAAGAAATTAAAGGAAAAAAAGTATACTTCCATCGCCAAGAGGCAACGAGAATACAGAATAAACAGTTAAATTATCACGCAATTTCAAAATTGAAAACCCTAATTGAAAAAGAAAGAGGAGAGTAAGACACCTGTTTGAGAATATTATTAGCGATCCGAAAATAGATATTAAGAGCAAAGCGATTATCGACATCCAGTTTCTGAGTTCTCGCTTCTATATTTATTATATCCATACAGCTCGAAGAAGAAGACTTCATTCTTTTCTTTCCTCGGATTTTCCCTTCTTTTCTTGTTAGCCAAACAGTATTTCAATTCTTATGTGTTTTGAATTTTGATCGGGGCATTAAGGAGAGATGAGAGAGGTCGCTCTTGGCTCCCAGCTTGCCTGCTTGGGGCTATTGAGCAGAGAGAGAACGCGATGGAAACTAGGGAGGAGGTCTTTTGCTTTTCTCTTTTGTTTCGAGGGTAAATATGGTAATACGAGGAAAATTAGAAGGCTGGTTTAGTTGTTGGAATAGTGATTTTCCTGGTTGGTATGAATGATATAAGGTTGACTTCTGACCTTGTATTAAAGCACAACTCCACGATTTTTCTTTTTTTCTTTTCCAAGATTTCTAAGAAGACGAATTGGGAAAGCTTGATAAAGATTACATTTTCTTTTTTCATATTTTAGTCATAAAACTTTTTTTTTACATATTAATCTTTGATAGTTAAGAAATGAGAGAAAAAATCTCAGGGAAAAAATGAAAAAAAAAAAAAAATCTTAGACCATCATATTCTGACCTCAAAAATAGCTATTTTAATGTTAATGGATTCATCTTAAATACGAGAGTTCAATGAATTTGGTTTGGATAGTAAATGATGCCGGAAAAAGTTGATCAGGCTTTAAAAAATTTATTTTCATTTGATTTTTAGTTTTTAGACTAATTGCACCATTTTTGAGGTTTTAAATTTGTCTATGAAGATTTTTATCATGTTTTTTTTTTGTATTTTTCATGTGAACAAATGATTGAATTTTGGTTTTTAGAGAAAAAAAAAAGCCTTGAGTCTCTCAATACCAGTGAGAAATCTTTTAAATCTCTATTTAAAAGAGAGAGATTGTCATGCCTAAAGTGCTAAATCTCTATTATGTGACTTATATAGTTTTTCTGTTTAACAAACAACTACTCAAAAAAATAAAAGACATGGCTTGCTATTTATAAAAAAAAAATCTGAAAAACCCTATAAATAGGTAAAATATCAATTTACCCCTTAATATATATATATATATATATATATATATATATATATATATATTAATTCAGGACAATTTTAGAAATTAACTTAATTAAGTCATTACTTAATTTTTTTAGGTCTAGAAATATAATCCATGTATTAATTATATTTTTATCCTTAATTTTTAAAATATATTTTAATCAAGTCATACTTAATTAAATCATCCGAGTTTAATTTTTGATTAATGTTTATTAATATGTGTAACCCATTAAGTTCTTAATATGTTGGCTCAAATATATATATATATATATATATATATATATATATATTAAATAAATTAAATAATTTAATTTATTATCAATTCAACATTTTATTAATTTATATTAGAAGATAAAGTGTATCATCTATCAACATGTCATGATCTCCCAAATATTAGAGAAATTATTAGTGGTTTGACTTAACTTTTTGATGACCAGTTTCTCAGTATAATTAATATTATTTCATCAATAATATTCCAATTTAACATTAAAGCATGGAGTATCTCTGTTATGTTAAATCATGTTTGTTTTCTACATAATAATCATTGATCGTTTGAATAAGATTTAAAACTATTTTCAAATCTCATTTCACCATGGCCAAGGATTTCTCAATCAAATACTATTTGAGAACATATGGAATATTTTTTCTAATTCATTTAGGGTGATGAATTCTCTCTTGATCACTCAAGAATATTCATATAGTTTATGATATACTTAATGTCTGCCTTTTCATTACTTCGATTAAGATAACATGCAACAAGATCAAAGCATAATATTCTCTATATAAGATAACTTAGTGATCTTAAATCTAAGTGTAACAGTCCGGCCCAACATGTCGTATATTGTTTACTTTAGGCCTTACCACCCTCACAATTTTGTTCTTGGTGACACAAACCTATTTCTGATCCTGACGCCCCAAAACACGTACAACATGTTAGCAACCAGCACTACTAATAAGATCAGCTACCAAACCTTTACTCCCCGATGTAGATATTACAATCCACCCCCCTTAAGGAGCCCGACGACCCCGTTGGCATAACCGAACAACCAATGAGGTCGGCTTTGATACCAAATGTAACAACCTAGCCCAACATGTCGTATATTGTCCGTTTTGGGCCTTACCGCCTTCACGGTTTTGTTCTTAGTGACATGAGCCCACTTCTGAGCCCGACGCCCTAAAATACGTACAACATGTTAGCAATCAGCACTACTAATAAAGCTAGCTACCAAACCCTCACCCGTCGATGTGGAATATTACACTAAAAATCACTTACACAACTGTCACGTGAGCCTTTCCATATACATATGTGATATCTCTATATGTAATTCTCATGCGAGTTACTTCAGTGTATATGTCTTATGACAAGTACCTACATATTAGTTCTAAATATTCCTTACACCCCAACTTATAAGAACAATTATTTCCTTTCATAATAATAATACAAAAAAAAAAACATAATATACATCAGTGTCTATGGCTCTAATGAATGTCCAATATTTAAGAGAGCATCAACCAGGAATATTTTAGAAACAATGCTTTAATACAATAGAAATCTTATAATTATAACAACTTTATAATTTCATCTGCAAAGCATTTTTGTCCCATGAACTTTATCTTTACTCTAAATTCATAAATCGAATATTAAATTCATTAATCTAATATTACATGAATATTAAGGATAAATTGAGTCTTTATTAATAATAAATATATATTTACATGAATATAACAATATTATGTGTAAACAACTAATTGGCTACATGATATATTAAACTAACAATTTCTCACTTGCACTAAAGTCAATCATTCATATATCTAATATCATATTGCTCCATGTAGCATTAATGCTTTTGTATGGATAATGACTTAGTAAGAGGATCTTTTATATTCTCTTCAGTAGGTACCCACTTTATTTTTACATTTTTCATTTCATTGATTTATCAAATTAAATGGAATTTCTTAAGTAATTGTTTGAATCAATGATAAAACTTTGGTTTCTTTGCTTATGCCATAACTTCATTGTCATCATAGTACAGGGCAACTAGATCAATAATGTCAGGAACCAACTTAGTTCATTAATGAACTTTTTGATCTAAACATCCTTTTTATTTCCTTAAACATTAAGATGTACTCTTATTTAATTGTAGAATCAGTTATGCTCCCTTGGTTGAAACCCTTCCAACTCAGAGCAATACCATTTAGAATAAAACATATATTAACTGGTATCTAATATTTTTCTATATTTCATTGAAAAAAAATCTTAATTCAAACAATTTTGAATTTCTAATTTATCTTCTTCATTTATAGATCCTGTAGCTAAGTATAAGATACCATTTCCATCATATCTCTCTCAATCCGTGTCTTAGAACACATGACTTTAGAGGGAGATATTCCATGCAAAATAGATAAGAATCTAATATTAAATTCTTTCATGCTAAGCTATTTTAACATTTAGATTATATGTAAGGATTGAGACAATCTAATCAACTTTCTAAATTTATCTCTATTGATCTCTATATCCAATATATAGGTTGCTTCTCCTAATTTTATTTTATTTTATTGAAAAAATCTTGAATAACCAAAACTTTACTTATCAAAATAAAGATATGTCATTTCTTAACAAATAATATGTTTTCTATATATAATATTAGAAAAATAACACCACTCTCATTAATATTTTGTAAACACAAGGTTTATCCACATTTCTTTTATGAATCAAATTTGTTGATTATACCATCAAAATTGGATATTTATACTCCTTAAAGCTTACATTGTACATTTGTATATTGCCTTTCTTGTTAATGTTTCTTTTAAAGACCCACTTAGATTTATTGAGTTTTATCACTTCAGGTGAATCAACCAAATTTCAAACCTGGTTATTACATGAAGTTCACAACCTCAAGTCATTTCTTGAAATAAATATCATATTTTACTTTCAAGTAATTGGTAAGATCATCAATTATGAGCAACATGTCATTCACAACTTCCATGAGAGGTCCTTATATGATTAATGCATAACATGTTCTATTAAATTTATAAAGATTTTTTGTTTCTTAAAGTTCAAGCTAAACATCCAATATTTTAGCCTGGAGAATATATTTAATCTAGATGTAGTGTTTTAAAAGGTATAGAAAATCTCATTATCTTGTAGAGAATCTTTAAAATATTTTATCAAATATTAATCATCTCGATCCAATTGAAGTTTCTTAATACTTATTATAATCTGTATTTCAATTTTATTGCAGCATTAAATTTAGGTAAATACAAACTATTCATATAATTACTAGATCCATAAAAACATCATTATTATAAAATAATAACATTTGTCTTGAATAATAAATTGAAATCCATTTAACAGTAAATAAAATGAAAACAATATCTTAAAATACTCGAATAAATAACAATTATAAAACTCTAGTATTAGCCCATTAGGCAAAACAAAATAACTAGTTTCTACAACTAATGCATAACTAGCTCTTATAACTAATACAACAACTCTTGCTTCTCTAGTGAGTCATAGATCCACTTTGCCTTCAACTAATCTTTTATTTTTTTCTTAGTTCATGCTTGAAATTACAAATGTGAAAACCATATTTGGCATCCAATACCCAAGAACTATAATACAAAGTAGTAAGGCTTCGTTTGTTTACATGAAAGTTGTTTCTTTTTGGAAAGTGAATTTCGAGAAAATTGAATTCCTATAAAGTATTTTTTGATGTTTAGTAGTGTTATGGAAAATGAACTGAAAAACACTTTCTAGTGTTTGGTTATGTTATGGAAAATGAACCGAAAAATAATTTATTAATGAATTAATTTTTTTTTCAAGTTTATCTAATATATATAAAATATTTAATATAAATATTTAATCACTTACAATAAAAGAATGAAATCTAAAAGGTATAATGATGAATTTTTTTTATTATATGTTATATTCATACATAGCTTATTTTATAAAATATAACTATATATGTCATATCATATTATATAGAAATAAGCATGTGAAATATTTTTTAAGTAAAACCTATTAATATATTTTTTTCAATTTTAAAAGATTAAAATAAGTTTTTTTTTCATATGAAGAAAGCCAAATTAGTTTATGGTAAGAGTTATATATTTGGGGTTTTTTTTTTGGTATGAAGTATTTTTTAAAAGATAAATAGATACAAAAATATTTTGATGGGTTTTTTGGATAAATATTTTTTTTTACGGGTAAAGGCAATTATCCCTTTAATATCCCTTTAATATATATCAAATAAGCATCAAGAAATAAATATAAATACCTAACATCAAACATAATCATGCATAAATATTATGTTTCAATGTCATATACATACATATTAGTTCAAATTACAAGCATAAACATGCTAGACTGAATTAAATAAGTAAACGTACTTGTCAAATAACAAACATAGTCTGAACCCAAATTTTGAACATAGTCAAACCATCTTAGCAAGCAAGCAAGGTTGTAGTAGTGTTGGTTCACAAAATTCTGAACCCAAATTTTCCTCAAATTAGCATTTTTTGCCATAAATGCTTTTGCCAACATTTCATTTTAGACCAAATGATCAAATGCATCCCCAAAAGTGATCTCATCAAAGCCTTCAACTTTCATCACTTCCATATACAATACATTAACATCAAGTTGATTTTTACTAAGGCTTTGAATTGTAAATGCTACATCTCCAATCTGTTTAGATAACTTTTCAACACCATCATATTTATACATGCGATTTCTCTTCCTATGTTGCCTCTTTTGTGTACTAGAGGAAGATGTCTCTTTTCCTTTAGAAGTTTCTTTATATTTCCCTTCATTTTCAATTGAAATTGATTGCTCTTTGATATTCTCTTCCAAGTTGACATTAGCATATGGTTTGACATAATTTCTTGTTGCCATGTCTTTTCCAATAACAATTGTGATTGCCTCATACATATCAAGTTTTTTGTTGAGATACTTGTCATGATTGGGATGTACATGTTCATAAAGTTTAGAATATGTAATTTTTTAGTTCATTATATAACATTTTAGAAACAAAAGTAAATATAAAAATTACAAAGAGTATAATATTTATCATACCTTTACTTCTTCATTATATACATCTTTCGAAACTGTAATCATCTTCAAACAATCATCCCAGCCAAAGCCATTTTTATTTTTAAGTTTGGTTATTATTCCCCATTCTTTTTTCACAGTCTTGAGATGATTGTCCATATGCTTAGGCTTGCATTGCACGTTGAACTTTTGACTGATTTCTGTAGCCACCTTAACAAAAGATTCTGCTTTAAAGTTGGAAGAAGGTTTGCTTCTTTTAAGTGCCTCCTCAGCTAATATCTCGAGCAACATGTGAGACATAGGCTTAGACCATGTGAAGTGCTTGCCCTTGCATTTTTCATTCTACGTGGAACTTATTTCTACAAAAAAAATTCAAATTTATACAAAATAAAATCATACAATATTTATATTTAATAAATTTCATATAAAAACTACAATTAATAATTAAAAGAGAAATTATAATAAAGTCAACATCTACTCCAAATACATAACAAAGATAATACAAATTCAAGCAAGACATAATAAAAACAAACACATATAATTAATACTCAATTACTAGTTTCGTTGAGTGTTATAATCATTCCACATGGTTGAGTTAATCATTTCTCTTTTTGTTATCCACTCCCTATTCTCTTCCCTTTCCTCCTGTTGACTTAAGTTGATTGTTCGTCTAATTGGTTCACTATCCGAACATATTTCTTCCATAAGAAAGTCATAAGGATCAACCACCATTATGTGATTATGAATAATACAACATGCAAGCACAACATCTACTTGTGTTCCATAAGACCAAAAAGATTTTCCATCAATTGATCTAAAACAAGTCTTCAAAATAACAAACCCTCGCTCAATAGCGATTCTCAATGAAGAGTGTCGAAGATCAAAATAACTCCTTTTCATTTTCTGGTGAACGTTCTGTAAACTCATTCAAGTGATATCGAACTCCACGAAAAGGAGAAATGATTTTTTTTCGAATACCGTAACTAGCATCACCAATATAATATAGGGAAATAAATATTAAAAAAAGCATATAAAATATTTACTCAATCAATACAATAAATTATACTTAAAGAAGCTGACAATATACAATTCATAAGTTCACAACGATCAATAAGATCAATCATTTTAATTCTTAAAAATAATATGATTATCGAATAATTAAATAAACATAATTTTTAAAAATCATCTCGCATGCGGCAACACAACACACGATCGAGTTCATGGCTAGGTTCAATTCTATTCTATTTTGATTTGTTAGTTATAACCATGGAGATTTTTGAGTTTAGGCACTAATAGGTAGGCAAGGCTGGTCCATAATATTTGTATGATAAACAAACTAATCAACCCAATCATCAGTTACAAATTAGGGAGATTTTATTGTTAATCTCTATTTTTAGGGGAACAATACCTACTTAGAGTTGTATTACATTATATTTCATTATGTTATTAAACAAATAATTTACAATTGAAATTACAAATATAGTATAATTAGTTCTCATGATCTGTGCCGTGTTCTACTACAACCACATGAACAAACTACAGTAGCCTATACCTTTGCTTTATAAAAAAAAACCCCCACTATTCCGCAGCTCCTTATGATCTTTTATAAAAAAAAAAACCCACCATTCCCCAGCTCTTGCATTGCAAATCTCTAACTCTCTCCCATAACTTAATTAAGACATCATCATTCGGGTTCTCCTGCCATTCGATTTCTCAGTCCCCTATCATTCGGTTTCTCAAATTCTCCTTATTCGGTTTCTCTCATTCCCCTCTGATTCCTCTCATTCGGTTTCTCAAATTCCCCTGGGTTTTCCTTCATTCGGTTTCCCCTCATGTTTTCTCTATTCTTTCTCACCATTCACTATTCGTTCTCTCTTGGTTGTCTTTCTCTTCCCCTGTTCTCTCTCGGTTCTCTCTCACCATTCCCCTGTTCTCTGAAGAAGCAGGACAACATCACAGATTCAAGGGGCAAGGAGTAGAAGGGCTAGACCTCAAGGATCTGCTCCTCATTCCCAGTTCTCATCCCTCTCTCACTTGGCAGTTTCCCCTCCTGTTTACATCTCTCTCTCTTTATGCTGGATCCGGTGACGGGGAAACAGGGTAGAAACTGGTTGGGTAAGTTTGGGGATTTTTATTTCTCTCAAGAAGCTGCTGAATGTGTAAGAAAAAAATGTATTTTTTATGGCTTGCTTGTGATGAAATTGGTTGGGTTTTTCTGTGAGCTTGTTTGAATGTGACGAGGAGATGAAGAAGAAAACTGGGTATGAGAAAAAATTTGACAGACAAAAGATAAATTAAATAGAGAAATAATATATCATTTTTTTCAGAACAGACAAACAAGATCAATGATTTTTTACTATAATTCTTACAGATCTAAAAAATACGAAGAAGATAAAAACATAAAGGAAATAATATAGAGAAATAATAGAGAAATTTGAGGGAAAAAATACCTGAAATGAAGAATGTGATTCTCAAATCTTCTTGCTTTTCAACTATTTTCAGAAAGAGACATAGAGAGGGGAAAGATGAGTTTTATCAGTAAAGATAGGAAAGTGTTTTCCTTTTGACAAGGAAAGGAAAACACTTTCCTGCGGGTAAAGTCAGTTTTTTTGTTGACCGGAATTAACTTTCCTTTGACTAACTTTCCAGATGGTTACCAAACATGGAAAAATGAGGAAAATGAATTCCTGGAATTTGGTTTCCTTAAAAAAAACAAGGCGTAAGATAGTTTTCTATTATAAACATACCTATAGTGGAAGCTTCATTAAGCTTTTTTACCTTCACGATTACAGGGTATTCCTTGTAATTCCTCCTTTAATGTCCTTCTTTGTCATAATTATGACAAGTTTCCTTGTCTTTCTTAATGCCCTTAGTAGGTCTGTTTGTTTGCTTTAGAGATAATACCCTTATGTTTTTTATCCTTCTTAGACATTTTAAAAGATTGAACTATAAGAACTAAGCTTTTTTCCCTCTTAAAGGCCCCTTCAATAGTCTTAAGTATATTAAATAATTCTAGCAATATACTATCTAACTTGTTCATGTGATAGTTTATTATGAATTACGAAAAGTTTTGGGGTAATGACCGCAATACCAACTCAACACCTAACTCATGATCTATGATAAAATCTAATTGACTCAATTTCTCAATATAGCCAATCATTTTAAAAATATGGTGGTCATTAAAGAACCATTTGTCATTTTACAGTGGAATAATTCCTTAAAATTCATGTAAGTCTCAATCCTCCTAGCATTATCAAATAATTCTATGAGCTACATAATCATAGTATGGGCATTCATATTCTCATGCTACCTTTGAAGTTCAGGTGACATACTGACTTACATCACACATACAGCCTATTCATCGTCATCAACATGACACTGATGTTCATTCCTAACTTTCTCTTCAGCATCCTCAGCAGGGGCATTTGGAATTAGATTTTCTAGAACATAAAATATTTTTTCTTCCTTGAGAACAATTCACGTATTTTGGTGTCAATCCAAGAAATTTGATCTAGACAATTTGTTAGCATCAAGTATGCTTCGTAAGTATATTTTACTACTCATTTTGAACTACCAACCTATTTATTTAAAAATGAAGAGTATTAGTTTCATGCATATATATTTAAATTCTAAATGTATATAAGTCTTTAATTCTAATTTAACCTCTCATTATTTTCTTGCAAATTAATAGCTCTTCCTATTAATTCGAGAAATCTCGCTTAGATCTTTCTAATGGCCTCAAATCCCATTTAATTTATCTGACATTGAGTGACTCAACAAATTAAAATAAATTCAATTAGATATATAACATCATTTATCAATCACATCTTTAAATTACTCTTAAATCAGTTAGGTGACAACTCTATGTCTAAACATATCTTATATGTTTTACCTAATGACTAATACTTAAAATTGCATATTTATCAATGTTTTAGATCATTATTTTGCACTTGAAGTATCAATAACTCCTAACTAAAGCATGTTTTATAATAAGAAGTTTGATACTATAAAATACGTTAATATATGGTAAATGTTCATCTTAATTGCAAGCCTATCACATAAATCAAAGGATTAATTGATGAATTCAACTATTGAAATTGTGAAGATAAAGAGAGGGTGAAGCTTAGAAAAGAGATATTGGTGCAGTCCAAACTGGAACATTATTCGGTAACTGGGTCATATCTCAAGTTCTAGATGTTCAAATGATCTCAAAGTTTTACACAGATTAGGTAAGACATAGGCTTACAACTTTCATGTGGACTCTAAGATCTAAAAAGGCCGTTTTCAAGTCCAAATTATAGCAATAACAGAGAAGTCTGAATCTGTTCTACAGCCCAGATACTGTTCAGTGTTCAACCCATATCTCGAGTTCTAGAAGTCCAAATGACCTTAATTGTTTTTCCTGAAAAGCTAAGACAATTTCCTATAACTTTTATAAGTATAGGTGGATCCAGTTTTGATGTTAGCAATGATGTTGTATTCAGACAAGAAGATAAGGATTTTCACCAAGTCAAAAGTTGGCCACCTACTCAACAATTAGTCATCAAATTAATAGTTTTAAATTTTGGACTATAAAAGAAGGTATTTGCCATGCATTTGGAGGCTTAGGGGTTCAGATCAAGAACTTGTTCTTGCTCTTTCTCTTTATATTTTTTTTGTAATTCTTAAGTTTTGCTTTCATTAATATTTTGTTTATACTTTTCATTTCCTTTCCTTTACTTAATTAACTTGTATCTTATTTATGTTCTTATTTTGTTTATTTATGTTTCTCTTTTTTCATTATGTTTAGCTAAGTTTATTATGTCAAGGTGAAAAGGTTACACTAATGGTGTAAGAATAAGTATATTGTAAACTCAACATGGACCTTAATGTTTAATATTAACATGTCTTATCTTTTTATCTTACTAATTCTTAATACCTTGTTTGTTAAATGGTTAATCTAGATTTGTGTTGTATAACACTTGGTACAACAAATGCTTGGCACTCTCATAGTTCAACCATATGGTATTACCTACATCTGTGCTATGAAAGGAACTTGATTTGTTGTTAACATAAGTTAGCATCATGAATTCCTGACAATATTTCAAAGTTTGGTGTTACTTAAATAAGATAATTAATATGATCATGTTAACAATTTATAATGAGCTATTAATGACAAATCATACGATTGGAACCTCCTTCGTGTGTGGTTTCTAGTTGAGTAATAAGAGTTTATACTATACTTGTTTGAAATACCATTAGTGGATCCTCAAACCTTGACACTTGCTTTTATCATTGTTTAATTCTCACATTAATCTTCCATCTTAAAATTCTCATCAACTTCTTCCTCTTTTTTTTTTTATATTATTATTATTATTATTATTATTATTATTACTATTACTACTATTATTATTAGTATTATTATTATTACCACTATTGCTATTATTGTTATTATTGTTGTTATTGTTGTTGTTGTTGTATTATTGTTATTTATAATTTATACAATTAACCTTCCTGTGGTTCGACCCTGGTCTTGCCGTGTTATTTATTACTTCGACATTCCTGTACTTGGAAGAAGCCATCAATCTTTTGGTCGTGTCACCTAACCTATGTTTCTAACCTTATATAATCATAAGTGACTCATCCAATATAAGTTAGCTTAGTAAAACCTAATTTCATAGCATTAAATATATTCAATTAACAACAACTTTAAGTGACTTAACAAGTTATCAATGAATAAAACTCTGGTATTTATGCATGTAAGATTGGAAGGCAACTATACATGTTCTCAACATGTACTTAAGATATTAATGAGAGATTTATTATCAATTAATTACGTCTCATACATAACATGGCATAACATATATATACATAACAATTTATATATAAACATACACTTTAGCATGATTATGGACATATCTAAACTAATTTCCTTGAGCCATTAAAGGAAATTAGATGGTCAAATTCTAAGTAACTACTACAAATCTTCATAAGTTTTTTGCAAACACTTTGATTGTAGCCTTAATCTCTATTTCTTTCTTCATCTTGGATCATAAATAATTTTCTATCTAAATTCTTAAATTTCTAAATTACATGACATTTACATCATTAATTAAGAAGCCTCGAGTTACATTCGAGGAGAATTAGATGAGAAAAGAATTTACAACCCTAAAAAAAAATATAGATAAGGCAAGACACACAAGCCTTATTTAATAAAAATTACAACAATTCAATGATAAAATAAAATACACAATTATATTAGTCTTTAATGTTTATGGTCATTCATCATGTATAAAAACATTTTAATATCATCACAAATTACGTTATAGGTTTCAATTCTAATTATTGGCTTTATATACTACTATAAAATAGTATTTTTAATCAATCAAATCTAATTCATAATTTCCCAAACAAAAACAAATTTATTTAACATAAATTCCATGAAATTTTTTTAAAAATTTAATAAGAAAATTAATCACATTAAAATTCTTATTAATATCCTAAACTATTCTAGGATTAATTAAATAAAATTTCTTGGCTTAAAAAAATTCTCATTATTTTAGAAAAACCATTTTTCTAAATATTATTTCACTAAACCATTTAATTAAATAAATCCTAATCCTAATTCTATTAGGATATCATAAAACTCAAAAAACTAAAATAAACAATTTAATTCATTCTTAATCCTATTAGGAAAATTAATTGTTTAATTAAAATAATTTAAGGTATAAAATCCAAATTTTATTTAATTAAATTTTTTTTAATTAAATCCTAATCATATTAGGAAAACTCATTTTATAATTAATCTAATTTGGGTTTCAATTAAAATAAAATCAAAATCTTATTTGTGGGGTTAAAATGAAATAAATAAGAGAGTAATATTTTAAATTAAAATAAACCCTATGGTTATAACACCAAAAGGGAGGGGTAAAATGCCCAAAACCATCTATTTCTGCTACTCTTCTTCCATGTGCCGCTGGCATTATTTCCAGCGGCGGCCAAGGCCACCATTGCCTTCAGCCACGCGAGGCGCAACCAAGGTGGTTGGCGTTGTCCGTAGCGGTAGCGCCCTGCTTAGCCAGCAACAACGACGCGCTAGGTGCTGCCAGCGTCCAATGCACTTGGCTTAACTACCCATGACATCGTTTGGAAATTCCATCTAAATCTAACTGAAACAGTAACCAAGTAATGAAAACATTTTTTAAAAAAATCTTATTTCAAAAATCATGAGAGAAAAAATTGACTTTTTGAAAAAAAATATTTATTTCACATATAGAATTAATTTATAATTAACATCAATAACAATTAAAACATA
The DNA here is from genome assembly GCA_018804465.1 of Populus tomentosa. Taxonomy (NCBI): domain Eukaryota; kingdom Viridiplantae; phylum Streptophyta; class Magnoliopsida; order Malpighiales; family Salicaceae; genus Populus; species Populus tomentosa. Next base: position 14,628 of record JAAWWB010001753.1, read on the forward strand.
CAATCAAAATGATTTTTTTAAAAATTATTTTACCATTATCATATCAAAATCATCATAAATAACTAAAATAAATATCAATTTAATGATTTTTAAAAAAAACAATACATTTAAAAAAAACTTCAAAGAATAAAATCAGAGGCAGTGTCAAACACCCCCATTACACTGCAAAGTTTAAACTCCCATTCTCCATCTTCATTTAATTTGAAGGTCTTGGGATCTAGTCCTGCAATTAGTTTATTAGAGATATATTGTTTATGTACAATTATTTTAAACTTTATTTTTAAAGTTAGTTTTATTTAATTACATGATAAAAATAAAAAAAACAATAACAATAAATAAATGAATTAAAAAAAATCATCATAACATAAAAAAATACTTTAAAAAATAACTACAAAGATCAATTACTAAACAATTCAAAATTAAATAATATAATTAAAATAAAAAAATAATCTAAATTAGCTTATTAATCTCGCAAACCGAGTCCTACCATGTGCTTGCATCCAAACTGACTTTGGATAAAGGCGACTGTTTCATTTGCCAAGGTCTCGAATCCCCACCCATCAGAATAGGATTCAAGGGTCCGCCTTACCGATGACCATGCTGCCCATATTTATATTTATATACTATAGAGTTTTTCAAATAGTATTTAAAATTCTTTAATTCTTGAAAAACAAACAATAAAGTCCATATTTGTTTTCATAACTGAAACTGACGATCCATTAAGTATTGATTATTAAAAAATAAAAAAGAGCACCTATGTGACTATAACTTTAAACACTATTTGCATTGTGTTCCAAAAAAAATAATATTATTTTGTTAAAAATTAATTTTTTTTAAATATATTTTGAATTGTGTTGATGTGCTGATCTTAAAAATAATTTTTTAAAATATAAAAAAATATTATTTTAATGTATTTTGATATGAAAAACACTTTAAAAAGCAACCGTAACTATACTTTCAAACAGACAATAAAATTATTTAACAATATGGTCTTTATAAATTATGATTGGTTCGTAGTTAGATGTTTATTTTTTTAAAATAAGATTTCAAGTTTAAACTTTATAAATAAAGCATATCATAATTAGAAGAGCTTTATGTTTTAGTGGATTATTCGGGTCGATAAGATTAGTTGGAGTTAAATGAACTTTTATCTGGATTAAAAAAAAAAAAAACCTTCTGCCTTTATTAAAACTAATCAAAGCTTTAAATATAATCAAAATTCAAGCTCTTCGATTCTAAAATAAAAAAAAATAAAAAAAAATGTACACGTGCTACATGAGGAAATGTATTCAAATGTCTGTTGAATTTCATGTTGGTACTTGGTACACGTGCAAAAAAAAAAAAACTATGAAGTAATCCGAAAATGTCGGATCCTCCTCTGATCTTGTTTGTGTTGGATTCTAATTTCCTTAAAATTTCTTTACAGCTACACTTAATAGAGAATTAAAAAAAAAATGTATTATGTTGTGTAATTTATAGAAAAGGAGGACAACGGTAAACGACAGGGTGACTTAAGGAGACGAAGAAAGAAAGCAAACGGTCAACCCAGTCGGTACCTCCCTCTCTAATTTCTCTGATTCCTTACTCGTTACTCTCGGAAATACACAGACAGCACAGCAGGAAAATCCCTCTTCCTCTGTGTTTCCCAGTGTATCTTATACACCCAGAGATATATCTGCTTGGCGGGCAACCATCAAGAAGACATCGTCAAGTCAGATTCTTGCATCTGTTTCTTGTGGGGTGATTAAACTCCAACAGCTTAGAGAAACGGAGAGAAATGAGGCCAAATTGGGAGTTAAGGCATTGCTGTAACCATGAGCAAGTAGTCTTTCTTGTCACTGTTTCTGTGTGCGCCGTCGTTATTCTTGCGGTATGTAGTTATCGCTCTGTTCTTACGGTAGCGTAGCTTCATTACAATGTTTTGATCAATGAGAGTGAAACCCATTTGATCGAACAAGTAAACTTAAAAGATCTTCTTTTTCTTCTTTGTTATGTAAAGAAGTTGGGACCTTGTTTTGATCTGTTAAGTATTTTTGTTCTTCTGAAAGAAGGGATCAATGCCCCTATTATCAAAGATATTTTTTCGGGGAGGAATGACGATGTTGTTCTCTGACTTTGGAAAAAACTGTTTTGTTCTTGTCATGAGTAATGGTATTTTTTTTAATTCAATAACATGCAAATGGGTATTTATTACTGCATTCCGTTTCTGTCAGTGCCATTGATTCCTTCACATGTTGGATTCCTTTTATGCTTACCTTAAAAGGGTTTCACTGTTACAGTTCAGATTATTAATGTAGCTATTGAAAATTCCACCCTTGTTGTGTTAATTAACTCAAATTATCAAAAAAATGTTCAATTATAAAGTTTTTAGTTTCAGAATGAAAATATAGCAACTCACATTTTAAAATTTGAATTTCTGGTAGAGGTGGAATTGTTTTCATAAGGATATTGAAAGTCTGGAATTCTGAAACAGAAAACCAAATCATAAGTATCTTTGATGCCAATTTCAATTGACAATTTATGATTTTTCCCTATGAAAAAACAATATTAGAAATTCTGGTACGTCTTTGATGGTGCTGGTATTATTACTTGTTTATCTGTGATTTCTGCTTTCTTTGTTCTAGTTATGGAGAACAGTGTTGCTGAGACCATTCAAGCTTGTGACAGTGTTCCTTCATGAAGCAAGCCATGCCATTGCCTGTAAACTAACATGTGGCCATGTAATATGATCTTTTCTCCCTTTATACTTTCTTCCTCAAAGCTTGTTGGGGTTGTGTTGCTATACATTTACATATACCTTCTCTCGCACTTTTCAAATGGGGCACCTGCTTTTCATCATGTTTCTGATAGATTCTTTGAATGAAAATAAGATCTGTCAACAACCATCTTTTACAACCTCGTGAAGCCATTGCATATATACCTGGCTGTTTAAATTCCAACTTCAAATCCATTCTATTTAGGGCACATGACAAAATTTCTGCCATTTTACAGAAATGAAGCTTCAGCTTTTGCATTATATGTGTGTCATATATATATATATATATATATATATATATTTATGCATGTATATATTTGATATGCAATTGGAGTGCTCAAGGTGGTATGCATTTAACACTTGATCCATTTTATTCAGGTGACAAGAAAAGTGACTTTCATTCTGTTGATCTGTTTATGGGAAAATGATCATCTCCATTGCTAGTAAAATCTCAACAGTATGGTTGTAATGGATCAGAGAGACAATCTTCTTTCACCCAATTTCCATATGTACAAAGATTATGTTTGGTTAACTCACCAATTCACATATCTGGTCATCCCATGTTGTTATGATCATGTTTAAGATTAGTAATTTTTTGGTGATCCTATTACCACCCATTGATGTATCTAGAATGTTAGTCTCAGAAATCTATCCAATTAACTGTTCTTTTTTGAATAATTAAATAGAAGTTTCTTAGATGATCATCTAGCTTTCTAGCATTCAATATTCAGTAATATGAATGCTGGGGCACCTTTATACGCAGGTTGAAGGAATTCAGGTTCATGCAGATGAAGGTGGAACCACTCAAACACGTGGTGGCATATACTGGTTAATCTTGCCTGCTGGATGTAATTTCTTTGTCCTTTGCTTGTCTTTCCTCTTTATTTCATTTCTAAAGTTTTCTGCCTGGGGTTCATTGTGAGTATATTTCTCAAAATTATTAATTACTGCTGTTATCAATAAATTTTTTTTCCTCATCTTTTATGCACTCTAGATCTCGGGTCATCCTTCTGGGGGATGGTTTTGATACTTGCATCCACAAATCTTCTTACTGCCAGAATAGCTGCAGGATGTTTTATTGCTTCTCTACTTGTTATGCTCTTGGTAGCTAAAAATGTAAGTGGCTATGTGCATCGATTTGTTGCCAATATTACATTTGTGAATGCTTTAGTTGTACTAGGTATTACAAATTCATATGAAAGGGTGCACATCGTCTTTCCTTTTAATAATTGAATTCAGGAGTTCCACAACAAATACATTGACGAAAAGTAAAGAAGCATTTTCATGAAATCCTGAAATGAAATCTTATATACAGCATGCTTAAAACCCATTCTAATCCTGTCAAAAATTGATAAATCCTAGAATAGAGTGATTATAGTTTCTATGCTCCCCTGTCCTTTCATCTCCTTAATATCTAGTTTGTCCTTTCCTGTAGATTTGCATAATTATTCTTTTTTTTTAATCATTTAAACAGTGGACTCTTCGAGGACTTTGCATTGGTAAGTTATTCAGTAACCTGTCTATAATATGCACAGACTTCATATATAGTATCTATCTTAATGATAGTTACATGTTGAGCTCCCAGGATTTGTTCTTTTCCTTGGGGTGGTTTGGGTCCTGCAAGAAACAACAAAAATTCATATACTTCGGTACATCATTCTTTTCATTGGTAATGCCATTTGGCTTTCTTCCTTTACATGTTGCTTAGTGAGAATTACAAACATGCCTTCTCTTCAGGAAAAAAAATGGTCATTGCTTCCGTGATTATCCTTGCAGGTGTCATGAACAGCCTGTTTTCAGTTTATGGTATGGAGCAGAAACTGGTCACAGTTGATTCTCAAACTGTCTGTCCATGTAATTATTGATAATATGTCTATGTTAATGCAGACATATATGATGATCTGATATCTCGTAGAGTTCATTCTAGCGATGCAGAGAAATTTGCTGAAGCATGTCCATGTCCATGTAATGGTGCCGGATGGGGATTCATATGGTGAGCATCGTAGGTTAAAATGATTGATCTCTTCCCAAAGTTTTTTATTCAATTTCAAGGAACTAATATAACAACTTTATCATGATCCTTTATGTGGGTGGTGGCATTTCTACTCTAATTACTTGCAGGGGGGTGATATCTTTCTTGTTTCTTTGTGGAGCCATGTACCTTGGTCTTGTGATATTGTCTTGAGGTATATTCAGCTTCTATATCGATTGCCTTGGTGTTCGTAAATTACGTTTGAGAATTTAGTGGTTCCATATGTTGAAAGTGTTCATGTTTTATATACAAATGAAGATGGTTAGGTAGAACGCGGTTGTCTTATAGGACCAGTAACTAAATAAAATTGATGCAAGTGCTTTGCTTGATAATAATTTTTTTTTTATTTATTAAAATGAGGACTTGCAGAATATTAAATTAAATTTTAAGCATATATGAAAAAGAAAAACTGTTTATATGCTTTTGTTTATGCTTCTTTTAATGATTATGCATTAAGTATACTGTGTCAATTAAAAAATGAGACCCACCATTTTGTTTAACATAGTCAGGCCAACGTAAATTCCAAAGAGAAACAACAACAACAACAACAACAACAACAACAAAAACAACAAAAACAACATTATTATTATTATTTTTCTCCACACAAAAACAATGAGATGGTGTCATTTGGTGCCATCATCATGATTGCTTGTTATTACATTCCTAAGTGCCTTAATTGTTATCAGAAGCAAAATCAAAGAACTTGTTTCAACAATTTCCACCCTGAGTTTTTGGATCTCATAGCACATGCTGCTACACTTTCTTTGATTCCTCTGAAGAGGGCAAAGAATTGCGGTGTGGATTCTTTACTACACCGGGAGGCTGACTTCTAGTTGACATGCTTGCAGATCTGAGAGGCTGCCTTCAAGTTGACATGCTTGCAGATCTGAGAGAGGCTTTTCCCAAATGAGAGGCAAGATGCTTTAAATTTCACATTAAGCATTTTTTTGTTTCATTTCGTAACTGTTGAATGAGCTCTTGATTTTGTAAGGAGTGAGAATACATATTCAGCTCTTTTCACTGGATCTGGCGTCCTCATGTTTTGTAATTGCGGGCCTGCTCAACTACCCTTCAAACAATATTAATCAATGAAACTAGATTTATGTAATCATCACTAGTTGCTTTATATATGAAAAAAAGGGACAATGTTTCTCACCAACAGTTTGAGAGTTGAGTGATGCCTTTCGTATGCTAGCATAAATAGTTGAATTGAGAATCCTTGCTAAAGTTTTTGAAGCATTCAACTAGGTGCTGGTGGTTTAACAAGCTCCAAAATTTGAACTCTACAGGTTGAAGGTGACAGTGGAAGGCGTCCAGCACCTGGACATTTACAGAAGAAATGCGTGTTAAGATTTTTATCACTTCATCCCACTAGCCCTACATTTAACATGAAATTACATTTGCTTGTAGCAAAGCAGTAGTAAATTACTCTATTTTCTAGAAAACTGGAAAATTTTCAAAACATAACCTAAATAGACCTCCCAAAACAAGTTTTGGCGAAAAACATTTAAAAGTCGACAACACCTTTCCTTCCTAGGCCTCAGTTACAGGATACTAGAACACAACATCCTTGCCAGAAAGCTTGCGGTAAACTGCAGAAAAGGTCTCCAAATCTGTGCTGTTGTGTTCCTTTGGATCCAAGAAAACCTGCGTGTAATTATGATGCAGTTAGCATGAGCCTGGAGTAATCAGGCAGGTATATTTTTGCCATGTTCTCATAATGATGAGTCCTCAGGTGAAAGCATAAACAATTAGCTAGCTTATTGAGATGTTTTGCACTTATAATCATTCCAAGAATGAGGGACGAAATTACCTTCATTATCCGGGATCCATCAATTCTGTATCTAATGCTCTCGCCAGCAATCTCAGCAGGCATCACAAGATCCTCAAGCAATAGCCTCATGTACAGCCGTGAGCGTGCGGTTCCGAGACCGTTGAATCTGGGCCTTTCTTTGGAGGCCTCAAAATCCCTTCTAGATGCCATCAAGATCACATCCCAACAAACAATTACAAGAAAATCAACACTCTTATAAACCTCACAAAAGCTTCGCAAATAACCTTGAAATAAAGAAACTTGCAATAAACTTGAAGCCAACGACATGGTTTCATCAGAACAGTATCCATGATCGGCAACCCCAGAGAAGACAAGGGAAATGAAATATACCCAGAACATGCATGAAATAGAAGTGATATGCAAAACAGTAGATAAAAAACTCTTTAGATGATCCATAATAATTTCAAATGACATCTATATCCAAATCAACAAGGAACATTCATCTGTCAATTTCCTTCACAATAACATACATTTCAGTGGATTATAAAGATTCAACATCTTAACAATGAGCAATCAAAACCTGCAAAAAAAAGGTGTGGTTTAATCTTATAAAATAGAACCTAAAAGGGGCATCATAATGCTACTTCATGGAAAACATACCTACCAAGATAGAAACTTGTAGTTTTAATTACTTTTTTTTATATTTATGCTTGTGTCCACAAGAACCTACTATCAAATTGAGATATAACAATTTCAACTATGTAGTTTCATGAAACTATATTAAACAAACAAACTTGTTTCAAATGATTTGTTTTCGTTCAAAATGATGTTGTTTCGATTGGTTTTAAACAAAACAAAGAGGGTCAAACGACTTGTTATTTGGTCGTTGTTGATTTTTTTTCTTAAAAAGCCTTGAAAAGAAAGTTGGTTTTGCTGCCATCTTATAAAGCTTGTTTCTCCCCCATTTCTTCCTAAAACAAGACAAGGAACATACCCCCTTACACCCTGTATTTTGTACTCCTATCTAGACAAAAAAAAAAGCTCTTTTACATCTTTGAAGGCACAACTACAAGAGGCTAAAACATAAATCCCAACCAGCCATGTCCATCAGTGTACTTCCCCTGTCAACTCTAAAACCCTGCAAAGCCTGATCCTCAAACTTGATGGATGGCTTGGATTCATTCTTCAACATTAATGGGTAAGAATGAGCTTATGGTCTCTGAATGATCCTTATTCACCTTAAAAACTTATGCCAAAGGTAGTGAGAAAAAAGAGAGAGAAAAAAGGAAAAAGTAAATACTCTTACACTGACTTGAAAACCCTTAGCTAACCAAAGAAAAACAAGATACAACCTTCAATAGGCCACCCTTAAAAGTCTAAATTTGTTTCAAAAATTCATAGCCAAAAAATAATTTCGTTAGAAGATATTCTTCAAACTTTGATGAGGGGATAGAGGTCAATAATCACACCCCTCCCCCTTTTATTTTGTGTTTTAAATTATTGTTCAAATGCTTGTTTAAGCCTCATTTGAAGTCACTTGCTAGTTTAAAAGCTATGATTCTTATTTTGAAATGTTTAAGCATGTTTTGAAGATAGTTTATATATGTTTAAGTTTTGTTAGATTGCTTTGTTTAGTGTGTTAGAATGTGATAATGGTATGATAGTAGTTGCATGGATATTGATTGGTGAAAATGTTGGTGCCCACCATTGGATGTGGTGTCTAACTCATTATTGGTGATGTGGTTGGTGAATGTTAGCAATATATTGGCTAGAAATAACCATAAGATGAGACAAGAGGTGCCTAATTGCATTGAATAGAGTATGTGTTTGCCCTATCAGCCACTGACTAGAAAAAGTTGGTTATAGGTTTGTGTAAAAGTGTATACATGTGGAGAATATGCCAATAAATCATAAAAAAGTTTGTACGCATGGGCAGTGCATTACACTGTAAACGCCTTATAGCTTGAAAAATGTTCAATATGTGTGTGTGTTGGATAATGCGTTTAGAAAATCTAGAAGAAGGAGGAGAAAATTTGGTCATTGGGGTAATTTGGGCCTTAACCTATATGGCATGGCATATTTGATGCCCACAAAAAACACATGGGAGGTTCTTATGTATGGCGTGACCCAATATGGCATGGGTGACTATGCGTGACATGGGGTGGTGACTATTAATGTACATGCTTTATAACCAATCGATTGGTTATACATGATATTATTTTGTTCATGTAAGAACATATTCATTATTAAAAAGACTTTCAAAATCTTTAATATTCACATATATTTGGTTAATGAATTTATAGTAGGATTTATAATATATTAAAGCATAATTTCTAGTCAATGTTCTATTAATTCTAGGCATTAATTATAGTCCTTGAGACTATATATATATATTATGTCGTCTCTTTTATATGAAAAGAGACAATTATTCTTATAAGTTAAGATATGAGGGTTATTTAAAACTAATATGTAATTATTTGTTATATGACAAGTACATTGAATCGACCCACATAAAGATTTCATATAAAGAGATTACTTATATTTATATAAAGGCTCATACGATAGTTGTGTAAGTGATTATTATACTTTAGATTACTAAGTTATCTTATATAGGGAATGCTAAATTTTGATCTTGATTACACGTTATCCTAATCAAGGGTAACAAATGAGAAAATATTGGATATAACATGAACTATATGAAGATATTTGAGTAATTAAAAAATAATTATCATTCTAGGTGAATTAGAAAAAATATTCTATATATTCTCAAATAATATTAATTGTAAAATTTTTGTACGAGATAGAATGAAATTTAAAACTTTCAAATTTCATTCAAAGAATCAATAGTTATGATGTTGAGAATAAATATGATTTGATTGAGTAAACACACTTCATGCTATAATAGCTAAATCATAATTTTTTTTTTATAAAAGGATAATAATTACACTGAGAAAATGTTTACTAGATGGTTAAGTCAAATTACTTATAATTTTTTTAATATTTGGATCATGAAACGTTGCTAGACAATACACTTGATCTTCAAATATAGATCAACTAATTATTGAATTGATAATAAATTAAATTATTTAATTTATTTAATCCTAGTTTATTTAAGATTATATTTTATATTTGGACCAACTTATTAGAAACCTAATGAGTCACACACATTAAGAACTATTGGTCATAAATTTATCCTAGATAATTAATCAAGTGTGACTTCATTGTAGATAAGTTTTAGATATTAATTTAGGAGATTATAATTTTAGACCTAGAAAATAAGGTAGAAAATTAATTGAATAAATTTATAAAACTTATCCTGAAATAATAATGTTATATTAGTCGGGGGGAGTATTTTGCCATTTATAGAGTTATCAAGTTTCCTTATAATTAAAATGTTGTCTTATATTTTGTATGTGAGTTGTATATTATTATAGAACATATAGTATAGAGAAACATGTGAACAGAAAAGAAAAAGCTAGCATTCAAAGATAGAGAAATCTCTTTCTCATAAAAATATTTTATAAAAGATTCATCACATATGATTCATGTAGATTACTATCAAAAGCTATACATTTAAACGAGTTATGGTTTGTGACAACTCAATCTTAAAAAATTTAATCAAACCTTAAAAAAAAGAAATTGATCTTTAAATAATTTTCACTCATATCCTAAATGATCCTAAATTATCATAGATTATCCAACCTTTAAATTATAATTTTTATTGCATTTATTTGTTTCAAGAAACCTAATAGTAACCACTTGCAGTGTTGGGTGCACCCCGTTTAGATCATGGTCTAAACAGGGTGCTTTCTCTGT
>JAAWWB010001752.1:0-25016 GCA_018804465.1 Populus tomentosa
AGAGATGCCATAAAAGAAAGGAAGACATTCTTGATCATTTGAAGCTTAAGCAAAAGCTAGAAATCCAGTGGAAATCAATAAGGAATTATGAGGAAATACATTGCTCTTATTGATTAGGTATATTTTAAACCCTTAATGAGGGGGTGGAGCTCAATGAGCACACCCCTTCCCATCCTTTTTAATCCATGTTATAGTTGTTATTTGATAGTTTAGTGTTTATATTTATTGCTTTTATATGTTAATGTTTGAATCAAGATGTATTTTTTCCTCTTTTGGATTAATAAGCATATATATGCTCATTTTTAGATAATGTATAGTTCGTTGTGTTATGATCTTTATCTAATAGTGAAAGTTCTATTTTAGATATTATTTTGTTAAGATTTGATTTGATTTTTGTTATTTTTAGTATGTTTATTTAGTCATTTTAGGTTTGTGTTTTCTTGTTGTTTAAGTCTATTTTTGGGGATTATAGCCATCACAAGTTTATGTGTTTGTAACCTAGAATGTGTGTTGCATTAATGTTTTTAACGTAATAGATTTCCAAATGCATTTATTAGGGGGTTTAAGTATGACATTATTGCATTTGACTCCTAGGATTTATGGATGTTTTTTTATGTTTGTAGAAGCTTGTGTAAGTATGTCGAAGTCAGAGTTGTTAAATTTAGGTCAGTTTTCTAGGTTTTATAACAGTTTTTAGGTTTGTACTTTGGTTTGTTACAGTTCCTAGGTATTTTTTGCAATTCCCGGGTTTGACATTCAAACATTCATCTGTTGAACTTTTCCTCGAGTACTAGTTTTAGGTTCTGTTTTATTATTATTATTGGTTTCCAAAGTTTAGTGGCTCATCATGCATCTACAATCTAGGTTTTGATTGATCAAAAACATGTGTTTTAGTGTTTTAATCTTAGGTTTTTGGTCTCGATGAACCGAAACTTTTAAAGACAAGATTGCTCTTTTTACTTTGTAATTGTTGAGTTTGATGATTTGATTTTTTATCCTTGCATGATTTGTAAGCTTTCTTTGCCTTTTATTTCACAAAATCTTGCTTGATTTGGAAGTCATGATTCTAGGTTTCTTTGGCTTTTCTTCATAAAACCTGCGTTAGAACCATGTTGTTTCTGTTTTTCGTTTTGGTTCATGTTTATGGGCTAGGGCCACGAACCAGGAAGCCCATCCCACATGGTTGAGCTAAGCCCTTTTCTAACCACAAGGGCGTGTCTGGCATGCCCATGTTTTACCAAAGAAAAATTGCTTTTTTTAGGCGTGTTTGTCATACATGACTTAATGCATTTTTTAAGCCTTTTGGTTTTTGGATATGGGTGTGTTTGGCAAACACGTCCTTCCCTTTTTCTAGCAATTCTTTTTATATCTTCATTTCTTTTGTTTTTGCCAAACAACCCCTCAAATTATTTCAAAAAAAATCTTAAAAAATTTAAGGACCCTTTTAGACTTATTTGTAGGTCGTTCGCTTTTTTAAGCCTTTTTTATTTAATATTGGGACAATAAACTTATATTTTAAGGTATTGACTCAATATTAAAATACCTTTTTCATCAAAAAATTTCAAAAAAGTCAAAATTTCTTTAAAAAAATACAAAACAATGTTTTTTTATTTGTTGTGTGCAGTATGGCCAGTATCATAAAGATAAATCATATTTATATAAAAAATAAATAAATAAATAGTACAAGGAATGGTTTTGCATTGTTAAGATTAAAAATATATATATAGTTTTTATTACATGCTTTTTTTTTTATTTAATAACTAGTTTTATTAAGTGCCATGAGAATTTGGCCTACATATCAAAAAATATAAAATATATAAAAATTATTTTTGTTTTATTTGACATCTGGGATAACAAACTTATACGTAAATGTTAATTCCCAATATTAATATAGTTTTCTTCCCTTTTTACGCATAGACTTTAGAATGGTTAGGTTTAAATTTGATAGATAAAGACTTTCTTACTGAAAAAAACTGTTCTTAAACTTAGATATAATAACGGTTGGAAAACACACAACCTTAGTTTTTACAAATAGATAGCAATGCAGCTTACCCTAGATAAGGTATTTTAAGAGTGATATGTTCTCTTTATTCACAACTTGTCCTCTTATCCAGACTTTTGCAAACCAATAAGTTTTCTAGTGACCATAATACTCGGTGATGTCTCTTCATTCATTTGGTTTCATTTAAAAAGAATAAGAATTTCTTATTCTTTCCACCCATACTGTTTCACACTAAATCCTACTCTGAGAGTACTATCGTCGCAACGCTGTTCATGTGTGACAATGAATATAAGTATAAATACCTAACCCATGCAAAAATCTATGTGAGGTTGGTTTTTTTTTTTTCTTTGTTGTTATATTACTTTTTCATTTTTTATGTGCTCTATGTGTTAAAAAAATAGTATGGACGGGGTTTTTTATGTGTTCTATGTGTTAAAAAGTATCTAAACAAATACTTTTTTTCTTTTTTCTTTTTTTTGAAAAAGACAAGAGGGGGATCACACTAGCAAAGAAAGACAGCATAGCGTGCCCCTTCTACCTCTAAGATGTGCCACGACAAGAACATTTAGACTTTGGGGCATGGTCCATTCACGAGGTGACCTATCATGAAGATTGTCTAGAATCGATAGTTACATATATACGCATTCAAATATTCTATTCCTAGACAAGTATTCATGGATAGCTAAGTGTAATGCTTAATATAGAATGTTGGGTCCTTGTAAAGTGAAAGAATCTACCTTGTAATTAAGCATAAATTTGTAATCTCATGATCATTCATGCCTGATCCACTTGATTAAATAGTAAGTATGCAACTAGAAGAGGATGGTGATCATATATATATCGGATTCAATTTAGAAGATGAACACATATGGGCAGTGGCGGAGCCACGTTGATGCAAAGGGGGCAATTGCCCCTTAATTTTTTTTAAAAATATTTATTATATTAGGATATTAATATAATAATTTAGGAAAGGTTTGATACATGAAAAGTGGAAAGTTATTGTTTAATTATATTTTAATATAATATATAATATATATTTCCAGCTCATTTACTTAAATGTTTTCCTTTTTTTTTTTTTTTTTACTAATTAACAGAGAGTGTTTTTTTCCTATTAAGTTGTTGTTGCCTGCTTCTTTTTCTTATGTAAATTTATTTTCAAGTCCAGTAACTTCTTTGGCTTTATGTTTTAGGTAAGATTTATTTTTTTTTAATCTTTTATATTTATTTTATTACCTAATTTTAATTTTAATTTTTTATAATTATTTATTAAAGATATTAGAGTTTATGATAATTAGGGTTTTTATATGAATGTGTTTCAAATATATTCAAAATAAATGTTTGAATTTTTTAATTTAATCAATTAAATATTTTTTTATTATAAATGAATAAATTAATGTTCATGCAAAATCACTATTTTTTGCATCTCTTGTATTGACAGAGTAGATTATTAAAATTATTTAACTAAGGTCTCTTAGTTCACTATAATTATGGATTAATTATTTAATTAAGGTATCTTAATTTACAATGTACATATATTAATTGTCATTTTACATCACAAATTTATTTGTAATTAATTGTTAATGAGATGCTTGGAGTTAGAAGAGGGTATGGATTTAAATTCCATAAGTTACACTTTCTCTCTCTTAGTATTGTCTCTTATTTGAAACTAGAGTATATATTAAAACTTGTTTCACATATTTGACTTAGTGAGTTTATACAACTTTTATATGTGTGTGTAGAAATAATTTAAATGTTTAGAAATGATTAAGTATAATTTAATCAACAAACTTATTATATATATATATATATATAATTGAAATGAGTTTTGATAAATTGATGTGTATTTTAATATGAATATCATATGAAAGATTTAGAATTATTATGCAACTCAACTAACTTTATTATTGTGTTAATTATTATGAAGACATTAATGATAATAATAAAATCACTAGATTTATCAATTAAATTAACACGTCACTATAAAAGTATTTAAGTGTAAATCTCTTAAGGATGAATAGTTATTCAAAACTTCAAGTTATATAACTCAATTAAATTAAAAATAAAAAATCATATTGAAAAATTACAATATTTATTATTAATTTGTTCCGTCGTAAAAACAGTTCTGGCTCCGCCACTGCATGTGGGGTTGAATAGATCAAAAGCTAAAGAAGACAGCACCCAAATCGGAAAAAGAATCTCAGTCGAAGTAGTCAAACTTTTACAGCCCAGGAAACATAATCTAGCATATCGTAGAATAAAGAGCTAGCTGATTGTTTTGATTTATTTTCTTTCGTAAATACCATAGTTTTCACACTCAAGAGTAGGAACTGGCTTGGAAAAAATATCCCTCTAAATTCACCAGTCATAAAGTGAATTATGTTTTTAAAACATCTTCATGTTATTCTTTTTTATTTTTTAGATTAACCTAATCTTTCCGAGTTTAAATTAGGTTTGAACAAGTTTATCAAATCATTAAAATCATCACCCATTAATTAATCTAATTTAATAAGAAAGCTTATATTTATCATTATTGGGTATTGTAGCTTTCTTTACAAAATACTGTGGTTTGTAACAGTGTTTCTTCAAATAGTTTTTTTTCTATTTTTCTTTTCTTATGATTTTTTCTAAAATTATATTTATTAATTTTATTTTTTTAATATAGAAGTGGTTAAGAATTTAATTTTTTTAATTTAAAAAACAAACATTATGAATTGCTATAGTGTTTCCCCACATTATTTTTTTGTTTTTTTATTTTTTTTGTTATGATTTTTTTCAAAATTATATTTGTCGATTTTTATTTTTTTAATATTGAGCTAGTTAAAAATTATAATTAGAATAAAGCTAAAATATATGAGAAAAGCTATGTAGCTTTCCTCATAAAACACTGTGGATTACTACAATGTTTCCCCGCATGTTTTTGTTTTGTTTTGTTATGATTTTTTTTTTAAATTACCTTTGTTATTTTATTTTTTTAATATTGAGCTGGTTGAGAATATAACTTTGTAATTATTATTTTTTTAAACAATGTGGATTGCTACAATGTTTCCCCACATAGTTTTTTTTGTTATGATTTTTTTAAAATTGTTTTTGTCGATTTTATTTTTTTTATATTGAGCTTGTTGAGAATTTAACTTCGTAATTTTATTTTTTTTACAAATAAAGCTAAATCATGTGGGAAAAGTATTGTAGCTTTTCTCACAAAACACTATAGATTACTACAGTATTTCCCCATATGGTTTTTTTTATTATGATTTTTTTAAAATTATCTTTATTGATTTTGTTGAGGAAAACACTATAGTTTTCCTCACAAAACACTATGAATTGCTATAATATTTCTTCACATGATTCTTTAAATAAAAATAATTTACAGGAAAACTTGTTCAGGGATCATAAGTGTAATTATTTTTATTAAAATATCTTCATTTTATTCTTTTTTATTTATTAGGATAACCTGATCGGTTTTTGAGTTTGGATTAGATTTCAACAAGGTAATTAAATCACTAAAAACATCACCCGTTAATTAATCTAATTTAACAAGAAAGCTTATATTTATCATTATTGGGTTTAACAATAATGATAAATATAAGCTAATTAAGGATTGTTTCATATATTTTAACACACTTGTAGCTAGAAATACTCTCCATCTCTCTCTTCCTTTTCTGCCCATCAGATAACGATAACGACAGATTCCTAATCATTCCCTCAATTCTATAGGAAACACCCATAATTGCACCCAAGAATAACCCTATTCGTTTTACAAAGAAAAGAAACTCATAAGAAGCTATTGAACTTCACTACTTTTCCTTCGATCTTGCAATATATCGTATTTGATTTTTATTTTTTTTCTCTTCCTATAATGGATCCTTCATGCAACCTTTCTGTCAAGGGCTTCTACAACTTGCTTACAAGAGAACTTGATGAACTTGATCAGAGTTTCCTATCTCATAACTTCATCTCGATTCAATTCCTTTCGAAAGTTCTATCCTCTCTCCAATCATTTTATTCCCAGTTAACGACTCTGGTTCAAAAGCTTCACCTCCCCGTAGGAGAGAAGTGGCTTGACGAGTACATGGATGAAAGCTCCAGGCTCTGGGAAGCCTGTCATGTGCTCAAATCAGGTGTTTTAGGAATGGAAAATTATCACTCTTCCGGCACCAATATAACATCCTCTATCGATGGCCTTCATCCCCATTTGAATGCACAGGTTTTACGTCAGGTTAGTATTTATATCTAATAAAGGACACAAGATGTTTCAAGCTAGCTTAATTAATCACGTATTTATGCATGGTTGTGATAATATTGGTGTAGGTTATTCGTGCAATCATGGGTTGTCAAAGGGAAATAAGAGGGTTGGAAGAGGATAATAAGAGCTTGATAGAAACAAGAGTTGAAGCATTATCACTGCAGTTTGAAGGAAACAAAAGAAACATGGTAATGACTGATCAATCGAGCTGGTTCAACTCATTCAATGGCTTTCGAGGTGTTCTGTACGCAATGAGGATTGTCAACTCACTGCTCCTAATGATCCTGTTTGCTGGGCTAGTATACTGTTGGCCTTCTTCTTGGCAAGACGCAGCTGATCAGTGTGAGGAGGCTGGTTCAGCCTTTATGGCTTCAATGGCAAGGTTGCAGCGAAGAGTAGCAAGTGAGATGGAACAAATTGGTGGGCAATCATCAGCTTCCGAAGGGATCGTGCTTTATGAGTTTAGGCAAGCCAAGATTGCAATGGAAGAGCTCAAAGTAGAGTTGGAGAGTACTGTTGTGGATGATCAGTACGAATTAGAAATTGACATTCAGGACAAAGTTGACAGATTGAGGAGTTGCTTTGGATTGTTGGCATGTGGGGTTGAGTCCATAATTGGACAACTCGATGATTTCTTCGATGAAATAGTTGAAGGGAGAAAGAAGCTTTTGGGCATGTGCACTCATCAGCCTAGGTAGAGAAAACGTACTTAAAGAGCAGCAGCTTTAAGCTATATTTGTTTAGTGTTTCAAGTGAAAAAAATATATATATAAAAGGAAAACAAAACATATTTAGATAATAGCATAAAACTAAATTTATTTTTATAATAGTTTTGAATAAATTATTATTATATTATTTTCTTTTTTATATTAAAATAGTAACCGATCGCTACTTTAAGTAAAATACAAAGGATTAAAAAGGTGATATTTAAGAAATATGTGAATACTCTTCTTTTCTTTTTTCTACACATTTCTTTGTTTTCTTTTCCCTCTTCAACAAGTCATTACTTTATTAACTTGCGGCTAGAATAGCTGTGAAGCACTAGGGAGTTGGGGTTTCTAGTTTCTAAAAAGGAAAAGCTGCAAGGAAAATCTTGAAGAAAGAAAAAGGAATGTGATTCTTCCTTTGAAAAAAAGCAACATTTCCATTATCCAAAGATAAGAAACAGGAAGCATATTTGCTTAGTCAGTGGCTTCAATGGAGAGCAAAATCATCTATCATCTTAAGAATAGATTCTCTTTCTGTAGAAAAGAAAGATTGTACGTACGTGATTATCCAGGGTAAAAAATAGTAAATATGATGCTTCTTGTTTGCCCTACTTCTACAAAAACTAACCAAATCAAATGCTTAATGGTACACGAGGTTCATGACCATTTTTAGTGAAGCAATTATATGGAAGTCATAGAGACACTATCACTCTTCCCCATATTTTCAATTAGGTACGTTTCTTCCTTTTTATATATATATATAAAAAAAAGTTAATTATAACTTAGTCTCTTATAAAAAATCAATTCAACCCAGTAACTTAAATTATAATTAAATAAGGCTTTAAGATTCGATATATATTATTTTCCAACATATTCTCTCAAGTAAAAGTTCTTTGAACTTGAAACTTGTATAGGTCCATATTACATTATGCTTAATTTTTATCAAATAGAATGAGGGTGATGACATTTGAACTCATAGCCACTTAGTCAACAAGGCTCTAATACTATGTCAAAAAACATTCTCAACCTAAAACCTTAAACTATTAGATAAAATCTCAGAATATATATAATTTATATCTCAAGATGAAGCTTGCAACATTTGATCAGAAGAACCAGTGAAGAACACATAGTGAAATCATTGTGGGGAGCTCAAACCACAAAAAGTTCTTGAGGTATTATAAGCTTAAGGGTTAATAGCTCTAAGATATGCTCATGAGGTAGAAGAGATTGGTAAAGTATAAAGTGTTAGTTTAAGCTTGCCAAAGAATACCAAGTTCAATGGCAATTTCAAAGGTTGAATCACATCTTATTGGTGCTTTTGTATATATGCTCTTTCACCCACTACAAGAGTTTTTAAATTTAATGATAGAATTTTCTGTCGGTATTTATATTTACAGTTCATCGATATGAGTTTTCCTGGTGGGCTCACTGATTACAATAAACTGTAGGAAAAACTCTCATCGATGATTTGTGGTATGTCAGTGAGTCTATCAATAATAATTTTATCAATAGATTTACTGACGGCATTAATATTTCCATCAATAAATATAATATATCACTGATAAAAAAAAATCATATATCAAAGTTTGTTCTCCTAATTAACCGCACTTGCTTTGTGAAACACCAAGATTGGGCTAGCTAAACGCCATTGATTTGAGCTAAAAGATTATTATTGAAAAAAAAACCTTAGGTATCATAAGAGTGAATCAAATCTCATAAACATACATCCGAATGAACAAAAGAGAAAAGAAAATAACAAAATTGCAAGCAAAAGAAACAAGATTAGTAATTAGGTTGAAAGAAACCTAGAAAGCATAGCTGCAAAAACGCATGTATAGATCAAGCAGCATTAGCCATAACACTATTTTACATGTTTGTGTCATGCTGCAAGTTGAATCAAAATTTTTCTAAATGTAAAAAAAAAAAAATCAAGATCACAAGGAACTATTTGATATTATTATTAAATCAGACCCAATAAGTGAATCATGAAATCTAACAACCTAACTTCTTATTTAGCCTGAATTTAAAATTAAATCGTATGAAAGTTGCATTTACATGATTTAGTCGACTTGGCGAGTCAAAAAACAATATGGATGACATTTAAAAAAAATGATTTGACTTTAATGAAATTTCAAAATGGTGTTTTTTTTAATATTAAAATGACGATATATTAAATTAGTTCAAGATTCAATGCGTAACCCACTAAACTAGAGAGTAATGAACTCTATTGGATTTGATAACTCTGTTTTTTTTTTTCACTATTTTTTCACTTAATTCTATAATAAAAAAATAAATGTTTGAAAAATCAAGTACAAATCAAATGTCGAGATGTTTATTTGAGACTGCTATAATCTCATTGAAAGCAAATAGAAATAAATATGAAAATCAATTTAAAATCAACTAAATATTAAATGATGAAGTTGGAAAAAAAAATACAATGAAAAAACTTAATAAAAACTCAATATTAAAATATAAGATTAAAAAAATAAAGCAGAAAAAAAAAAGAATGAGGGGAGGGGGGGGGATTTGTTCTATATTAATTCCTATAGCTAGGTTACTATCCGAATTATCTATTCAACAAGTTTTTCTCTCGCAATAGGAACATTGAATTATTTGTCTTATGATTCATAATGTTAAATATCAAGTTGATTATCACTGTTAAGAAATAATATATAGATTATACTTTTTACCTCATTTAAACTTTTAAATTAAAATAATTTTTTAATATGGTATTAAAGTTTTGATAATCAAATAATCACGAATTCAAATCTTAATCTCCCTTCTATTTTATTAAAGTAAACACAATATAGTAGTAAGTTTGTACAAGTTTCAATTTTAAAAAGTTTTTATTTAAGAAAATATATTACAAAATAATATATAATTCATATGTTATAGTTTAACCTAATAATTTAAATTTTTGAGTTGATATAATTCTTTAAGATACTACATCCAAATTATATATATTATTTTATAATTAAAGCATCAAGTACTTTCATATATATAATTAACGTGTTAAATTTTTCATTTATTTATGTTTTTTAAAGAATTGTTGAAACAATTTTGTAACCGAAACCAATTATTTAGTCTTTAATTTTTTTTTTTAGTATAAAAATTGAATATTTAGAATTAAGATATTGTGAACAAAATAAAAAAAGACTACTGTAGCCTTCTTTTACAATACGGTATTTTTTTAAAACTTAGTTCAAAATACATGATTTAAACCCATGACCTCCTTGCAAATGCATAAAAAAACGCACTATCATATACCAAAGACCTATTGGTTAGGACTTCACCAATTTCCTTTGCTAATCCACACTTAAACAACCCAAGATCAATAGAATCAAGTCCAATGGACTTGTTGAATTCTTTCATATATAGTTCAAAAAGGATTACAACTAATAATTTAGCTGGTAGAATTAATGATTGTAAACAAATTTAGTTTGTGGCAAAACAAGATACAAATCTCAAATGTTCTTCTTTAACAAACAAGATATAAATGAAAATGATGAATTTATTGAGAATAGTCCGATTTACAATAATTTAAGTAAATACCCTTCATTCAGTAAATTAATCCTTGGGGAAATGACTCTATTTGATCTTATATTTTAGGTGTTGTATCCAATATATTCCTAAACGTAAGTTCCTATATTTTCAAGCTATGTTTCTGTTAAATTCTCTCTATCCAAACTAATAAAACTATGGCACATAACTTGCACACAATGAAATTAAATTATATATATCCAAAATATCCCACACCCTGAACTCCTTAAAATAAGTTATTATAATTTTTTATAAAAAAAAAAAAAAAATCACCATGTGCAACATTTATCAAGAATTGAGTATTAAAACTCATGTTAATTCTCCAACGGAGGTTTTAAGATTCTTAACTAACTTAGCTTCTCCATTAATAGGAAAAAGAAATCCGATTGAACTTGCTCATTTTTAATACTCCCTTTTTTTATATAAAATAATTTGATCATAAAACAAATAAATATAAAATTTAATGTTGTTATTTTAATTCTACATCTAAGACTTTTTAAAAATTCTTTTTTTTTAACTAGTAGCCTAAACACACTATCTTCTTTCAATCATTTCTTTAATTTTTTGTTTAAAATTAAACATAATTTTTCTTGATGAAGAATTAAAATTTGATATTAAATTTTATTTTTAAAATTTAAAATTATTTTCATATAAAAATTTTGGATTGATTTGTTAGGTTAAAGGTTATTAGTGAAGTTGAGAATATTTAAGTCATTTCATTAGTTTTATATGCAAAATATGGAGAGAATCTTATAAAAGAGGAACAAAAATACTTAATTTTAAATATAGCAAAGTACAACGAAAATGAAATTAAGAACATAGGGACTAATTCTCAAATAATTTTATGTTGATAAAAGGTTTGAGTAGTTTATCTTTCTACTTTTGCTTTAAAACATTAGAAAACAAGATATGAAAAATTGTTTGTTTTCATCTTTTAAGTTTGAAAAAATAAAATTGGTAACTAGATTTGAAAAATTTTAAATCCAAAAAATTGTTTTCAAAAGTTCTCAAAATTAGTTTTTTATACTTATATTTTTTTAGGATTCAAGTTGGATTCATGTGTCGACAAGTTGACATGCATCTTACTTAGCATTCAAGCTAGAATCTAGTTCAAGGTGTTCGAGATTTAATCCATAAACAAGTCTAGAGTGAACATTATTCGAGTCGAGACTAAAACTGGAGTTCATAGTGCTCTAGTCATTATAGAGTAGGTCGAGGGCTATTAGGGTTCACATTGGGACCTAAGTCATGACTCAAGGTCATTTAGTACTACATCTAAGGTGTTTAAAGTTCAAGATGGGACCAATACTAGTTTGGATGAAAAATAGGTCCTTGACACCTAGGGCTTGGGTTAGAACTAGGTCCGAGGGTTCAAGCAAGGATTAGTGTTGGGGATCGAGTAAGGATCAGTGTTAGGGTTTGAACCAGGGTTGGTTTGGGGCACCCAAGGTTTAAACTAGGACTAAATCTATAATGTTTAGGGTTCAAGATGGAATCGAATCCAGGATACTGGAGGTTCAGGCGAAGATCAATGATGAGGCTCAAATTAAGGTTAAGACCAATGCGGGGGTACAAACCAATTTTAGGGTTCAAACTGGTATCAAGTTCTAGGCACACCTAGGGTTAGGGTTTAGAATGATGCCAAGATTCAAGTCATAATCAAGTTTGAGTAGCCCAAGGCTCCTATTAAGATTGATATTAGGGCTTGAACCAAGATCGGGTTTAAGGTGCCAAAACTAGGTCCAGGTCCAAGGTGTTAGAGTTCAAGTCAGGATTGGTGCCAACATTCAAAAAAAGGATTGGTGTAAGTTTTTAGACCATGATCGAGTTCCAAGCACTCAAGTTAAGACTGGAATTGGTGTTAGGGTATGGATCGGGACTAGATCTAAAACATTCAAGAGTCGAGTCAAGATTGGGTCCAAAGCACTTGAGGTTCATGTCAACATCACAAGTGGTCTAAAGCACCCGAAATCAATCTAGAAATCAAGTCAAAATTGGGTCTTAAACACTCAAGGTTCAAAGCAAGATTTAAGTTGGGTAGAAATCAAAACCGAGTTTGGAACACCCAAGTTTTGAATCTTGAAATCTAGAAATCATTCTCAATAATTTAAGTATCCATTTAAATAAAAGTGTATTTTTTGAGAAAAAATATCAACCAAACAAGTTTACAAGTTCTTAAAAACTAATAAAAACTAAAATATACTAAATGGCCCCTTAATTTTTTATGGTGATTTTTACTAAAAAAAAACTACTTTACTTTATTTTAATGAGTTCAAAGTTAAAGGTATAGAACTCAACTCCATCACTTGCAAGTCACAAGTCATGTTATAGTTTTTTTTGTTTTGTTAGTTTAGAGAAACAAAATGATAGATTAAAAATCTAGAAATGTTTTAAAAGATAGATCAAGTAAAATTAAATATTTAGAGATAGATTCAACATGATCCCTTAAATATAATAATAGATGAAGCCAATTCTACTTCATGATTTGTCTAGAAGAGACCAATCATCTAAATGTTAATAAATATTGGTGCATCACCATAACAAAAAAAAAAAAAAAAACATTCATTCTTGGAAATTTAGTCAGAAATGGCACTATTTTACTAGATCTAGAACCTATTTTCTCAATATAGCAACAATATATTCTTAGTTAATGAAAAACAAAAACCAATTACTAAACATTTACATTTTCATCCAATTTTAGTAAACAAAATCATTCTAACTAATTTACTATAATATCTCATGTTTGCTAAGGCTTTGCTTGATAATATAGTTCAACTTATTTTTCATTTGAAAAAATATTATTAAATTGATGTTTTTTTCTAATAATTTTGATATGCTATTATATTAAAAGAAAACCTAAAAAATTATTTTAAAGTATTTTTAATTAAAAATACTTTTACAGAAACACCCTCCCTTTACTGCATCACCAAACATATACTAATATATCCACTCCACTGGTCTATTAAGAATTTGAGAAATCTAGGCGTTCTTAGAAAATATACACTAACTTATTTACTGAGATTCATCGTATTTGCAATAGCTCAAGTAAACTATACCCCTTCATTCAATAAATTTCATAATGTACAGAGAATCGGCCTAATCATCTGTCTAAATGTTAGTAAAAATTGGCCCATCGCCTAGAATAAAACACAAATCCTCGGAAATTAACTGAGAAATTCTACTATTTTATAAGATATGGACTTATCTATTGAATGTAGTAGGCATTGTCAATTCTCAACAAATGAAATACAACTAATTTACTTAGTTTTTTACCAAAATTAAGCGACAAAAATTCATCCTAATTAAGTTGTACCCTTTTGTCAATGAATTCTTTATTTACTTAGAATCCTCCCAGATCAACCAGAAATCAAGTAAATATTAGCCCATCATCAGTGTTGTATCGAGGACATCCAAGATTTACTGAAAAAACATCTTATAATTGGATGATTATTTGTGTTCATTTTAACTGAGCAAAATAATTTAACGCTCGTCACTCCATGCTTTTTCAGTCACCTGCATGTTACTTTTCCTTCCTTCAAGCCACTCAATACCCATCACAGTTCTTTAACTGAGTAATTTTTTCAATTAAAATTATTATATATCAAGTAATTCTAGAATCCACCCAAGGGTGAGTTTTTAAGCAAATCCTTGTTATTCTAAAACCCTTTTTTTTTTTTTTTTTACTAAAAGCTAGTAATGGTTATTTTGTTCACATTACTTGAGGCCTTGGATTCACCTAATTTTGAGATTTCAAGTCTTGATGTAGAGAACCACTCATTTTTTACTTCTACAATTCAATCACAAACGAACCCATATCTGATTTGGGCTCCTATGTCAAACAAACAAAGAAATCCTTCAGTGAACTTTTTTTTTCTTCTAACCTGGAATTATTTCAATAATAATAGAAAATGTGTACAAGAAGGCCACATTAATGGCTGCGATAAGAACGATAACAAGTCATGCCATTGTATTTTGAAATCAGTTATTTTAAGAAACGTATAGAGAGATGAACATGAAAGAGCCTTTAAAAAAGAAAATTATGGTATGAATCTAGGGTTTTAATTTCTTTATTTGAAATTTGTATAATATATTATTTTCCTAATCTAATACAAATGGCGATTTCAAAAATAAAGACACCAATATTTGAGAAATAAGTTCTAAAGTACCCCCTTGGGAAAATAAGCTTATGAAATATGAAATACAATTGTTTTGGTAAAAAAAATCCATAAGATGCAAATACAATATTAGACCAGATCATATGTTCAAATGAATACCTTAAAAAGAAGAAAGTTAACAGTCATGGATATACCTAAAGAGTTGAACACCAATATGAAATGATCCAGTATGAGGGATGTGCATCGCTAAAAATCTGCAACATCTATCAACCACCATTTGCTTAAACCTAAAATGCACGTCCATCTATCCTGCATTCCAAAATGATCAATTACATAAGCGAACATCTGTGAAAAAACCATGGCTAAGGTCTACCAAGTTATTTTTGGCTTGATATATCATCTCACATTCTGAGAGATGGTAGCGAACAACACAGCTGCATCCTGAGACAAAATTATTCCAAGCTATAGCAACAATGGCTCCAGACAAAATGTGATGACAGTAGCGTTACAAGAGATCGAAGATCAACTGCAGAAATCGATTGGCCAAATCACATTCACCAGTGCAAGTTCAAATCCACAATTAAATACTTTAAAGGAAAATGAGCTGAAGAAAAAAGTAAAAGAGTATGATCCGCATTATTGTAGTAAAGAGTAATCTGTAATGAAATGGCAAATTAAATGGCCATCCACCGAATGTTTCACCACTGTAACAAAATCAGGGCTTCAATTCTCAATAGGAGTATATTGAAAAATTTAATGTGCCCAATAGATTCTATCGAGTAATCAACAATACTATATGGAAAACCAATCGATAGACACAATCACCAACCTGTACATCATACCAGGCCTACTCTTTTTCCAGAGTCAGGCCACCATTTTTACCAGAGTGATCAGCGGGGTGATGCTGCTGTCTGGTTACAAGAGGACAAAGGGTTTATAGCCAACAAGATCCTCTTGTTATCCGTCAACAGACAGTAAAATCCCTCCCTGTGGCAATGTGACATCTTGCAATTTCAGGGGGTTGGCAACCACAGAAGATGTAACCAAAACTGTTGTCTATAGAAGCCCAGGACTGTTTGTTGTCTAGAGCCAACAAAATGAGGCGCATAGGGATGACTGCCAGGTTTAAAAGAGCTCAGGGAGGCCCTTCAAATATTTCATTCCCAAAACCCATTCACATGTCAAAACCTGGCATTGCAAACTGAGTTGCAAAATTTTCAACTTGCTTCTGGAGCTCTAAAATTTCTTTCTTGGTTTGCAGACCATTCATGAAAGCCTTCTGCAGCTTCCCATGTTCACGCAGCACCATACAAGCAATATGTGCAGCTTTCAGGAGAAAATCAGCAATTGTCTCAAAATCAGATTCCAGGCAACCTCTTGAAGTCATGGCAGGAGTACCTGAGTGATTAAAATAGAAGTTAATAAGCAATGAAACCATTTCTTAAGTATAAATGGTCAATGTGTTTGTTGGAAAAAGTTGAAACAAAACTCACTTACCAATCCTTACACCTCCAGGAGTAATAGTTCCATTCTCCCCAAAAATAGCAATTTTATTTACTGTGATGTGGCACAACTCGCAGACCTTTTCATAAGCTTTACCTATGAAAGAATGAAAACATTAGGAAAACCTTGTTCATAGAAGTTTCAAGGAACAAAGTCCACGTCCCACCAGATTCAAAAAAAGTCACATGTTTGCACAGAAAGCTTGCAAACTGATGCAAATAATGAAGGAAATTACAAGTAAAAATAATTCAGAGTCAGATTAATAGTTATAATAGAAGTTTCACATAGATCATTCTCATGAACCATGTTGAGGAAGCAAAACAAGGCTATAAGGAAGAAAGGTCAAGTGGTGCATGCGAAGGAAACAGAAAGTAGTTGTTCGGTTACACACTTATTTTACAGGCCAGCAATAACACTAGCTATTCTTTATGCCAGTAAACAAGACTGTCAGGATGAACATCTTGTGATACAAGAAACAAGAAACTAAGGTAGACTTTGGTACATGGGAATGGACAGAAGACATGAAAGCTTTGTTTGGGCTAATGTTTGGTGTGCACCTGTGGTGAAACAAAAGTTCATTTTTTTCTTGTTCCATGCCCAGATTTCTGTTTCATCCCCCCTAAGGGAGTACCTTATCCAGTCCCATCTCATTATGTTCAATCCCATCTAGTCACCAAACACAAGATGTTTGCAACCTAAAGGATACGTGTATCTGAGAAAGAAGAAGGTTGCACTAATAGAGAGGAAGGAATCTTGGCAGCTGGAAAAAAAAAAGTTACGATGGATAACTGTTAACAGTAAATGACAGGGTAGACTGATGTAGCACTAATTGAAGGATAAGTTAGGGGAATCTCGTTTAATAAATATGGTTCATAAGTCCTTGGTATGAGGAGGGAGTGACAACATTCGAGTACAAGGGATGGGAGGTGACTTAACATAAATGCTGGCTGATGTTGCAATAAGGGATTTGATTTCTAAATATCTGCAGAGAATATGGAAATATGGGACTAGATAATGCAAAATAAAGGAAATGGGTTCAGTGGTTCACATAGTTGAGCACTAAGGTGTATTAAGGGAAAACATAAGGGGAAAAAAATTCACTAGTCTTCCTCTGCAATAAATGTATCCAAAATTCGGACCCAAATTATAAATGTTAAAAAACATAAAGGTATAATAAAGAAAAAGGAAATGATGTGGAACTTCAAAGAGTGGGAACCATTGATCTTCTATCAACAAGATAACTTATATCAACAAAATAATAACAGACCATTTCTAATGCTACTTGAGAAAGAGAGTGGGGGGGTGTCATTTCAATACCACATTAAAAACCGAGGCAAAGATAATGAGAAACAATAAAAAAATCATCATAACTAGCTTGCTTCCTTTCTCAAGGGTTGGGGAGTACTTGTTTTATGCTTGCAATATGCAATAGCTGATAGCTACATGTGTACCATACCTGTTAATCCCAAAGGCCTGAGATCCCAGAGTAGCAAATGGTTATCTGTGCCTCCAGTTACTAGCCTGCATTTTCTTCTCAGCAAAGCAGCTGCTAAATACTGTGCGTTTTTCTTCACCTGTTGCATGTATGCCTTGTACTCAGGGGTAGCCACTTGTTTAAAGGCTATGGCAAGAGCAGCAATGTGGTTATTATGTGGTCCACCTTGCAATGATGGAAAAACAGCAAAATTAATCTTTTCCTCAAAATCATATTGATCACTCTCATCTCCTTGACCTAGATGGATCCCCCTTTTCCTTGGTTTTGTACCCTTCCTGTAAAAAATGATGCCTCCCCTTGGACCTCGAAGACTTTTATGGGTTGTTGAGGTAACAATATCACAGTAAACAAAGGGGTTCAGACATTCCTGTATTAAAATAAGCCAAATTAGTTGATCCATGATCCCATTCAATTAATAACATGCTTGTTAAGGGAATGGTCAAAAGTGGAAATACACCACTATCATTGATCTTATTCAAAAAACACTGACAAGTTTTATGTTCAATAATGCTTACATAGACACCAAGAAACCCTAGTAACCTAAACCAAAAAGGTATCATCTAGTCTTATTCAGGAAAGGGCACGGACTTGGTCATGTTTCACATGAGGAGTGCTTCTGCAATTAACACGGCTCAAAGCAGGTAATTAGGCTAGTTCATGGCTAAGCCTTGGGAATAGATCTGGAGTACACTAGGGAAGAGAAAACTCTCAACCAGAAATATTTTATTGATAGAATCACACAAATAGTTCAACTATACTTATATAGTGTCCCAACTAAAATAAAATTAACAAGTTGCTAAAAGTAAAATAATAAAATTCTGGAAATTAAGAAATAACAAAAATAGCTCCTATATTATATTGATTATATATCAAGGAAAAAAAAAAAAGGGTCTCCATGTATACTTGCTAGACAGTTTGTTGTCCTCCATCAGTATCCTATTCCCATGCCTTAGATCAGTATTTTAAGCTTCCAATCGGCCATTCCCTCCTCAAGCTTAAGGGAATCCACATAGCAAAGGTGCCAGAACTTTACTCCCTTTCAGTATATAGTACATATGAAGCTATGACACTTATCATCTCTAGATCGCATATCAATCAGAAAACCTTGTTATCATGTCCCCATGGAACAAATACTCCATATAAATGACAAAATTTGCAGAGGAGTATTACAACAATAAGTTCAAGGCCAATTTTCTGATTCTGGGCCAACACAGCCAATGCTCTATTGAGTGATGGATTTAAATCCTGTAGATAAATTGATTCCCATATTACATAGTTTAGTATAACATCACCAAACAATAGAATGTAATGTAAGATCACAAATTTCTCTAAAACACAGATTCCAAGACGTTGATTAATAGCCTGAATGGTAGGCAAAGGACTACATTACCCTCTCAACGAAACAAAACTTCACACGTTTTGAAGAACAAGTAGCATCACTACAAACTATCAGGGGAAA
Source organism: Populus tomentosa (assembly GCA_018804465.1). NCBI lineage: Eukaryota > Viridiplantae > Streptophyta > Magnoliopsida > Malpighiales > Salicaceae > Populus > Populus tomentosa. The sequence continues at coordinate 19,065 of JAAWWB010001752.1, forward strand.
TGATTCTCAGCAGTGGCAAAGCCCCAAATTCATGCAACAGATTGTTACTGCTATGTGTGAAAGCAGTTAACATAATTAACAGAAGACAAATTGAAAAACAAAGACATCTTTTATCACGGAATATGCAATGCATTAAATAAAGTTACCATCAAAGCAGGAATTGACAAGCAAAACAAGAGAATCGTAATGTGCACCTTAGCAGCAACAAGACCACTAATCTGTGCCATATCACACATAAGCACAGCACCACACTTATCTGCGATATGCCTTAACCTCGCATAACCCCACTCCCTTGGATACGAGCTACCACCACAAATGAGTATTTTTGGCCTAAAATCAAGTGCCCTCTCCTCTAACTTATCGAAATCAATATACCCAGTTTGAGGATTGACCTTATAAGGCAAACTCTCGAAGAAAATAGATGCACCGGAAACCTTCCGCCCATGAGGGGTATAATAGCCATGACTCGTATTCCCTCCAGATGGTGTGTCCAACCCCATAATCCTATCCCCCGGCAACAACAACCCAGTATACACAGCGAAATTAGCCGAAGTACACGAATACGGCTGCACATTTACTCCCCAACTCTCAGAATCCAAACCAAAAGCCTCCAGTGCTCTCTTACAACACAGCAGTTCAATCTCATCAATGTACTGATTCCCACCATAATATCGCGCTGCAGGCATTCCCTCCGAATACTTATTCGTTAAATGACTTCCAAGAGCCTCCATTACCGCTCTACATACAAAATTCTCCGACGCAATCAATTCAATCCCTTTAAACTGCCTCTCTTTCTCTTTCTCCATTATCTCAAAAATCTCCGAATCCGCCGCGCTTAGCGGCTGGTTCCCCCATGTTTTGACAAGACTCCTGCGCTCTTCAACATCCAATCCATTAGAAGAGGAGGATGCCTCTCTTTTATTGCTCGTCAAAGAATCGCTCTCTCTTCGGCGTTTGAAACACAAAGAGTGCCCTAATATCCTAAACTCCTCGACATCTTTGTCATCGTCGTCTTCTTCTTTCTCGCCGTTTTGGTTATTGCAGTAGTGAGACTCGGTCAGTGGCTCGAGCAATTGGAGAGGAACGGGTGAAACCGGGTTTGCGGTGGGGAGGTCGCGTAGGCTAGAGTCGAGCTGGAGAGAGATTGAATCGTCGGCTATTTGTGTACGGTGAACCCTAGATTTAATTTAGAGTCCATTTTCTTTAAAATCAGAAAGTTCAGATAGCACAAGCAGCAAAAACAGGGACAGGAGGGGTCTTTGCGACTGCGGTAACGGAACAGGGACTGGTGTTGCTGGTGGTGATGGTTGGTGGTGGTGTGTGACAGCGACAGGATCCTAATTCTGATTGTAGAGAATGATTTTTTGGCGGAGAGGGAGAGAGAGAGGGTATGGGACCATTTGTTTGTTTTGAGGGCGTTGTGCTCCGAGGGATAGAATTACGTGGATGATCCTTTCAGGCCAGCTAGCAATACAGAATTTTTATTTATAATGGGGAGGAGGTGACCACTGTTTGGATCGAATCTGCTTAAACGACAAGGTAGGTTGATTTTTTTTTTTAATATTAATATTTAAAATTTGAATGATAGATAAAGGAAACAGATCTTCTTATCTTCCAAGCAAGTTTTTGGGATATAGTTTGATTATTAATATTTTATTTATTCCTTTTTATTTGAAGGTCTACGTATATTAAACTCAACTATCTCTTTAATGTTCGGCTTTTAGATATTACCAAAAAAATTCTAAAACATATCGTCTTTCTTTCTTTTTTGTAATCCTTATAATATTTTTATAAAAAAATCTCCTTCTATTATCTACAATATTAAACTCTCATCAAACAAACCTTCTCATATAGCAAAGAAATATATTCAAACTTCTTTTTTTAATTAACATAAAATTCTTTTCTACTTTTCACGAACAATTTGTTACTCTTAAAATTCCATCTGAATTTCCAAGCCAATAAATTTTTCATTGATATACAAATATTCATTTTGGTGCTATAAGAATAGCCTTGTCTATCATGGCCGTAAAGGTTACCTATGCAACAATTAGCTCTTCTAGATACCATATATCTAGAGTATCAACATGCATGCATTGGATCTCTTGAACCACGCTCATTGTGGTACAGTAGTTGTTACTTTATCTCCAACTTCAATATGGCTTTGAATGACCCTCAATCACACCACTTTTTGAAAGTCCAACTGTAGATCACTAGTGCTGATCAAGTTTTGATACTTATAAAGTCACTGTTCATTATCAAATGGCTTATAAGGTCCAAAACCAGTGCTATTGATTTAGTACTTCTTGTTACAAATGATGCTTTGCTTATTACTGTTGATACAATCAAAGAGCCACATGTACTCATGCCATGTCCCACGATAAATCTCGAAAATGGACTGACAAAAAGTTACTCTCCTTTTCTTGGATTACCAATTATAACAATACTGCATTAAAGCTTTATCCCTATACAATCCACAAAACCTGAGTTCACTAAAAAAAGCTAATGATAATGTTGAAATCAATCCTTTAAGAAAGGAGACTCTTCCACTTCTCCCACCAAGAATCGTTTCCTCCTCCATTTTGATGATTGCAACTAGCTCATGCTCCTCTCCTAGTACTTGTACAATCCTCTCTAAGGATGGTCCTCTCCGTCTACTCTTTCTTTAGAACAACCATGTTTTTTGAGACATTTATAATTATGACAATTGCCGTAATCTAGAAATAAAAGAGACTCTCCCAGGTAAAAAAGGAAATCTTCAGTAAGACACTGAAGACAGATACAATCAAGGAGACAAAATAGTTGACACTTTGGGACAACCTTCCGAAAATTTTGACTATCTTGTCAAATATACTCCTCGCCTCTTAGGCAACTCTCGAACTAGTCCCCACAATCCTTCCATGTATTCAACCTACAGGTTGTTATGATGATGATTTTGTCCCATGCTTTACAAGAACATGTCAAAGACAAGGTTTGAACTCTTCCACAAGTTCATAACCCTCAAGGCGTAAATGCTGATGAACGCCCTAAACAAGTCACCCAAGCCGAAGTAGTTCTAAATTGGCAAAGTCAAAATGTCATTGCTTAAAATTCTATTCTTTATAGAATTGAATCTAAGGTTGACTTCGTTCAGACTAACTTGCAAAAGATGACAGTTTGTGTTGATTCTATAATTCTTCATCTAGAACAACTATGTACTGAAATTCAACAAAGGATCTTTACCATCCATAAGTATTTACTCCTTCAAGATTCTAATGGCAGGTATAGAGACCCTCAGAAGGAACAAGAGCTTAAGTCCCTCAAAATGCAACTTAAGTCTCTTCATGCTGAATTAGCCAAATCCAAATCTAAGCCTATACCATTTCCTGAACCTCCACAAACCAGGATAACCTCCTATTATCTAAACCCTTACTGGGCTAAACATTCCCCTTCCTACAATCCACAACCTCCACCTATCACACCTCAACTATTTGGAAACCTAGACACATAAAAGCTTTTCAAACCTATCTCCAAAATAGATAAAGGAAAAACCTTAGTATCAACCACTTCCAAAAAACCCATATCACCATCCCCTATCATCTCTTTATCCTCTGATTCTTTTGAATCTAAAAAGAATGAATCTGATGATCCTTTCCAAGACTCATAGGATCCTTATCAATTTATGATCCAGTTAAACTAACCTTCCAACACTATCCAGTCTTTTCTTACTACATATTCTCAACAGGCTATTCCTAAAATCATTACCCATGAACCTCTTGACAATACATCTGTAGAAGAGACTGTTGGTGATGAAACTCTTATAACTTCTAAAGATGATTCTTCTAACACTTGTTTTATACCATCATTACTGATGGTGGATCCTCTTCCATCACAGACATTAGATCCCCATTCATCACGGACTCGGTAAGAGCTTACTCCAACACCCACCTCTACCATAAGAGTTAGTGTGGATGAACCAGTTAATAGTGATGATGAACTAAATCTCAATCTTTACCATTATCAACCCTATATCCATTCTCCAAGCACATGTGATTATTTTACTCTAGATGATATCCTATGAGTAAAATAACAAGACAGAATCCTTGAATTTCATTCATGGCTAAATAGCTATATGCTCAAGGATGGCACAACCCTCAGGGATGCATTACAAAAATTATTTGCAAAGTCCTCTAGCACCTTATAAGATTGGTTCCATGTTTTAGGTGATTACAAGCAAATGCAATTTGTGAACAATACGTCTCTTTCTAAAGCTTTAGGCTGACTCTATTATGAATTCCTTGGTTAAGCTTTAAATGACAAGGAAATAGCACGATATGAGTACTTCAAAATGAAGTGTTGTTCCTATTTGAGATCTGATCTTGAAAGATATTTGAAAGAAATGTGCCTTCAATACCATATTCTCTCTGGTCCCGATGATCCAAGCCTTAAACATGACTTTTTGGCATCCATACCTAGAGATCTGGCTGATTAAACTTTCAGATTATTCAAAACCAGAAAAGAAGTTATTAACAACCAATCTCTTGGCACCATATTTCATCAAGTGTTGAAAGCACTCAACAAAATATGTAGTCAACATAAATATTTCACCAAGATATTACAGCTTGATAAAACTATGCTTCGTGCTTACAAAAGACCAGATTTACTGATCAAATGTTCAAATTATGCTGATTGCAATTGTTACATTAAAAAGAAGAGGCATTTCAAAAAAATCCACAGATCTTCTTTTAATGGTCGCAAGAAGAAATGTAAGTTCTTAAGACGCCGCCAAACTAGACGCCCAAAGCATTTCAATCCCAGCTCCAATAGATGTTTCATCTATAAGCACAAAGGTCACTTTGCAAAGACCTATCCATAAAAAAAGGCCCAGTCACTGAAGTTAATTGATTTTCTAGCCCAAAATACAAAGTTCAAACTTGATGATGATGAAGTTGAATCCTTATTCTCACTCATGGATGAGATCACTCCTAATACCATAGTTGTTGTTGCAGATGAAAGTTCTAATGATAAGATCTATGAACTTTACCAAGCCCAACCTACTATTACCCCATCACATCCAATACCTTTAACCCCTGTTACCATCCTTACCTCCAAATATGTTAAGCCCATTAAAGCCATAGCCTTATTTGACACAGGAGCCCATAGAACCATTATTAACCCTAAAGTTAATCCACCTCATTGTTGGGTCCAACATAAAAATACTTAAGAGTTGCAGATGATCAAGTATTCTACACCCAATTCAAAACTAAAAAACCCATTACCATACAAATCCTGCCCCAATATTCAATCAAAACCAATGTCTTTGGCTCTCCTTTACTTGGAAAAGATTTAGTTATTGGGTTTGATGTTTATTTCAAATCCAAGTTCAGAATCCTTCCTTGTGGTATTAAGTATAAAACCCATTTTCTCCTATATACAATTATCCCTTCACTTTATAAAATCCAACCCTCTCTCACAGAAACCATTGCCCTCATCAAAGCCCAAATTATCCAACACTAATGTTAAAACTCTCATCAAGAATTTCTTATTAAATGTTCTGATCCATTATAGCAAAATCCATAATTTTGTTTTTTATTAAGCTTCCTTTCAAGCATAATGAAGACATTAATCCCACAAAAGCCAGTCATTCATAAATGAATCTTGAGCACAAGAAGCTAGCTCAAGATGAATGTGCCTAGTTACAAGCCTAAGGTCTTATTGAACCTACAGACTTATAATGGTCTTGTAAAGCCTTTTATGTTAATAAAAGGTCTGAACAAAAACGAGGCAAGCTCAGGTTGGTAATTAATTATCAGCCTTTGAATCATTTCCTGCAAGATGATAAGTTCCCTTTGCCAACACAATTACATTATTCGCATACCTTCACAATGCCAACGTTTTCTCCAAGTTTGATCTCAAGACAAGATTTTGACAACTTGGCATTCATCCTGAAGACAAATATAAAATAGGTTTCTGTAT
>JAAWWB010001746.1:0-25002 GCA_018804465.1 Populus tomentosa
ATCAAGGGCAGAGAACAAGTTATCATGACTATATTCTTAGTCATAATATTGTCAATCGTAATAGAAAGGAAGGTAAGTTAAGGTTATATAATGATTATTTTGCTGAAAATCCTAAATTCACTAAAAGTTAATTTCGAAGAAGATTTAGGATGAGTCGTTATCTTTTTTTTCTTCAGATCGTAAATGCAATGGAAGCTCATAATCCATATTTCAAACAAATGACAGATACTTTCGGTGTTCTTGGTTTATCTTGCCTTCAAAAGGTAACTACAGCTCACAAAATACTTGTATATGGTATTCCTACAGATCTTGCTAATGAATATCTTTGAATTGGAGAAACCACTGTTGTAACACCCCATCTCATTAGCAAGATATTGTCCGCTTTGGGCCTCCCAGTCCACCCAAATCCAGGGCTTCCACCCAGGTCCCCCTCACGGTTTTGTTCTTGGCAGCCACGCATGACCCCAAAACATGTCTTACTAGTCAAGGTAAGCATGCACTTATAAGATCCTGGCTCTGGACGTTCGCTTTCGATGCGGGATCTTACAATCCCCCCACCTTAAGACGAGTCGTCCTCGGCTCTGATACCAAATGTAACACCCCACCTCACTAGCAAGATATTGTCCGCTTTGGGCCTCCCAGTCCACCAAAATCCAGGGCTTCCACCCAGGTCCCCCTCGCGGTTTTGTTCTTGACAGCCACGTATGACCCCAAAACGAGTCTTACTAGTCAAGGTGAGCATGCACTTATAAGGCCCTGGCTCTTACAACTGCAATAAAAAGTCTTAGAGCTTTCGTCAAAGCAATCGTAGAAGTTTTTGGTGATTGGTATCTAAGGGCACCAAACGAGGCCGATATTTTTTGATTATTATCAATTAGAGAGCAGGGTGGATTTCCATGAATGTTAGGAAGCATTGACTGTATGCATTGAAAATGGGAGAAATGCCCAATTGCATGGCATGGGATGTATACTGGTCATTGTCATGAACCAATTATAATTCTAAAGGCGGTGGCTTTACAAGATCTTTGGATATGGCATGCCTTTTTTTGGAATGCTTGGATCATTAAATGATATTAATGTTCTTGATTGGTCACCTCTCTTTGCTGAACTTGCTGAAGGTCGTACTGCTCCTGTCAATTATATAATTAATGGGCATGAATATACAATGGGATACTATTTAGTAGATGGAATTTATCTTAATTGGTCAACCTTTGTTAAGACAATCCCAAGACCATTAGGAGCACATAGAAAATATTTTACAAGCAAGCAAGAATCTGCAAGAAAGGATGTGGAGCGGACATTTGTGGTGCTCCAATCTCATTTTGCAATTATACGTGGACCTGTTCGATACTGGGATGAAGAAACGCTTGCATATATTATGAAAGCTTGCATAATAATGCATAATATGATTATTGAGGATGAAGGAGCAATGAACCTTTGATTTGACCATGAACGTTAAGCCAATTCCTTTATATCAGTGTCACATGGTGAAATACCAAAACTACATGATTTTCTTCAAACTCATAATTGAATTAGGGATAGAGTAACTAGCTCTCAACTACAAGAAGATTTGATTGAACATTTATGGAAACAATATGGCAACGAGTAGAATCTTTAGATTTGAACTTCTTATATTATCATAATTTTCACGTTTTTTATGTTTTTTTTTTCATTATGGTTGTTAACTTTTAAGTTAATTGATCCTACTTATTATTGTTAAGTGTTAGAGGAACTTCAAAAAAGTATTATAAATTGATATCAATTTCATAACAATATATTTAAAATAACCAAGAATTTTCTTCATATTTAATTAAAAATACATTACATTACAATAAATCAATCCAAGTTAATTAAAATTTAAAACTTCTCTTTTGTATAATTTCTAACTTTCTATTTTAAAAATACGCTGCAGAAATTGGATCCAAATTAGAAATATCTATTTTTATAATTTGTTCTTTTTTCTCAATCCTGCCTAATTTTTGTTTCTCTTGACTTTGTTGAATCATCATGGCTTGTTGCTCTAACATAATTTTCATGTCTTGTTTCTTCTGATCCTCAATTTCAACTAGAGTATCCCTAAATTATTGTAAGAGATTTGTTACAGTTATCTTCCCAACTTTATCTTTTCCTTGTCTACGTTTAAGTCATTCCTTTGCAGCCTTCTGACCGATTGGTCTATCTTGATAAATCAATAGTTCACTATCTTCTCCTAAACTAAAACAATTAGGGATAGATGGAGTTGATGAAGCCGGACTTGTATTGACATGACTTTTTTGTTTCTTCTTTGACCTTTGATGTTGACTTGCACGCTCAAATTACTATTTTGGTTATTTTCTTAAGATAACCCAACAATGTTTTAGTTGAAATCATTTGCCAATGCAAGAAGCATACATTTGCCGAGCATTATTAATCTGGTAAAAAAATAAATTAATTAAATAACGTTAAAATATGTGTTAAATAATTTAACATGGAAATGAATATTTTGAATTTTTTTTTATGATTTTGGGTTCTATTTTCAAGCTTGAGATTTAGGCTAAGGAGCCCAGCATTGAGTCCATCAACTTAAGGTCATGTTTGGCTGGATGAAATTTTTGCAAAGGAAAAAACATCATCATTTTTGTTCTTAAGGTGTGTTTTTAAAACACAGCCTTGAGGTATTTTCTAAGCCTATTTTTTTTATTGATAACGGCGTGTTTGCCAAACACGGCCCACTGATTTTCCAAACATATATATGTTCTTATTTTTTTGTGTTTTTTTCCAAACAAACCCTAACCAAAATAATTTTCAAAAATTCTGAAAAAATTCAAGAACCATTTTAAAATTATTTTTGGATCCCTCACATATTTTCCAACCAATTTATTTAATATTTGGATTGTAAACTTATACTATAAAATGTTGACCCAATATTAAATATACTTGCTTTTCTTCAAAAGTTACAAAACATTAAAAAAAAATTATATTTTTACAAATAATAAAAATAAAAAATATACAAGACATGATTTATTAAAAATTCAAAAAATACTTTTGTTGATATTTTTTATGAATTTTTTTATTTAATAACCAATTTATTAAAGTAATAAAAACTTGGCCTACATTTTAAAAGCGCCAAAAATTTTATTTTGTTTTCTTTTAATATACGAGATTATGAACTTATACGTAAGACGTATTCCTGATATTGAATAAAAAAACACTTTCTTTTTTACATTAGAATGGTTAAGTTTTAACTAAATAATATAATAACCTCCTTACTGAAGATGATTTTTTTAAAATGTTAGATAGACCAACAGTTAGAAAACACAACAATACCTTACTTTATATCAGACAAACAAACAATGCAATTTATCTTAGGTAAGGTGTATTAGGGGTGATACTTTACTTTATATCAAACATATGATGCCTCTATTCAGACATTCAAACTAGTTATGATTCATAGTGATCAAAATACTAAATGACAACTATATTTTTTTTTATTGATAAGAAACAAAAAATTTTTATTTTTTCCACCCATCAACAAAAATAACCCACTCCGAGAAAATGATCACCGTAATACTACACATATGCGACAACACCAATCAATGGAAGTATTGTCACATGACATGTCATCACATCTGTAAAATGGCTTATTCTTACTTGCTTTTGTTTTTAATATCCTAACAGTTGTTCTTTTTTCACATTTCATGTATTTTCTATTTTCTAACTTGAGTCCATCCAAACTATTACAATTTGTAAACTACTAGCAGTTGATGTAGATGATGACATGTTAATAAGTGTTTATTTGTCAAATTTGATGGAGAATATGAAAATATATCTTAGGTATTTGGTAGAGATTGTGGCAGCCTATTCTGGATTGTGGATAGCAATGTTGTTAGGTGGAGATTAGAGAACAATATGGTGTCTTAAGCTCTCAAAAATTGGCCCAAACTTAATTTTTACAGCTTGTTTAAGAAGAATATTGTATTCCTCTGCTTTTAAAAAATTTGCTTGAATCTAGACCTTTTGCAGCTTGTTTGAGAAGAAAATGATGTTGTTATGCTTTTGTAATTTTTGGGGTGTTTTTTAGAATAAAATGGTGTTTTTAAATAATTGTTAGTAGTGGCATTGTTGTACTCGCAGAAGGGAGAGTAACAGCTATTTTTTTTAACAAAAAAAAAAAAAACCCTAATTTCATTGGTATTTTATACTTTAAATGAAAAATAATGGTAAATCTATAAATAAATAGATTATTTTTTTATTTTTTTTAAGCAGAAAAGTTATATAAATAATCTAATAAAATAAAGATAAGTCCAAAAAAATAAATAATCTAACAAATATTTTTATTAATCAATAAAATAAAGATAAGTCCAAAAAAATTATAGTTGCATCAAATTAGCATGATAATTAAAGAAAATATCATAACTTTCTATTACACCGATGAATCAAGATTAATTTTTTTCAGTTGGATTGAGCTGCTTTTTTTTTTTTTTTTTTCAATTGGATCAAGCTTAATTAATTTTTTTTTCAGGAGTCTCAAAACTCAATTCCATTGGAGACTTGCTCTACTAAGTCATCTGCTACACAGATTTTCTCAAACCAGACTCAAAAGATAATGCTTGAATCAATTTTATTATTTTTCTTTAATTTTTTGGATTTCTTATTTAATTTCAATTTTTTTTTCCATTATAAGATTCTGATTATTGATGCTAGCAAAGATTGATTTTTCTTGCCTATTTAAAAATGCTGTAAAACTAGTAAAAAGACAAATTTATTGAACTTTATTTCAGAAAATAAAACTTGAATTTAGGATGTGTTTGCAACCCTTTTTCATTCTTCAAATTCTATCTTTTTTTTGTACTCCTACTTCCATCTGCATAAAAAAAAACCTTCTCAAAATGCTTGGAGGTTTATTTCAAGAAGTAGCATTGATATGTAGTTACAAACAAAAAAAATCAGAGCAAATCATGGAATCAAAAGAATCCTGTAAGCAAAGGGAAAATACACTTGAGCAACCCAAAGCTAACCCGCATTTTTCAATTCAAGAATCGATAAGTCAATCTAACGAACGATGCACATCATGAAATCAAAAGAAAGGATGTCTGCATAAAAAATAAAAAACATCCAGTAGATAATTGAAATCTATATGCCAGATCCGACAATGTCTCGGGTCAAAGAAAACCCAACCGGATATGACCTGTGTATTCTCGTCTTCACAGTTTTGACTTTTTCAGCAGGGCATGTTTCAAGATCATTCTTCACATTTTCTACTGGTTTCTCAACCTTATCCGACTCTTTGGTTTCAGCAATAAATTGAAGACCCTGAAACAGTATGATGGACCATGATCATGGAAAATGGACTGAGGAAATAAGTGAAGAAAATGTGAGTTGACATACCTTTAGAGACCTTTCTTCATATGCCATTGCTTTTGGGTTCGCTAGCTTAGCACCAACATCCTACCAAAATCCCAAGGTAAAATAGTTCAATTAGTAACCAAGTACAACGATTCACAAGGTGCGACCAGAATCAGCCCAAGAAGCCCATCCCTCGACACCTCATAGAGCCAGGGTCACAACCCGGGCATTATCCATGTAGTTGCCAATAAAGGTGGCGAAGCAAGCTGGGAGAAGGAAGAGGGAAGAGGCAGGGAGATAGTGGATAATTGGCAAAACGTCCATCACCCAAAATTATTGTAAGTGGAAAGGAGGTGAAATTGCAGCAGATGGTTATCAGACCTGATAAACTTTAGTACCAAGCCCATCTTTAAAGCCTCCAGCAAATTGACATAGGTGCCAGAGACCAGAGTTTGTGGTATCCTGCATGGCATGGATTCAAACATTTCTGAGCCCCTGCATATTGTTAGAAGGAACTCATTGAGTAAGAAGACGAAATGAAACCTGTTTGCTTTCGAGAAGTTCAAGCTTTCCTTCCTGTTGAGATTTTTGAGATATGAGGAATCAACAAGGCATCCTTCAATCAGAACTAAATTTAAGAAATAAGAAGCCGCATCACAACTCACCAGGCCAGATATCATTTGATGGATTGATTCAACATCATATCCGATTTGGGAAAGGTTTGATTTCATCTCATCTACCTGCATGCAAGTAATATTGCAAGTAGAACCATAGCTGAAATACATGTCTATCTTGATATGAGATGATCTAGTTAAAATAATATCTGCTGTCTGCTTATTCATTTGTGAGTGGGTATGGAGTTCATAAGAAACAGAATCAGATGCATTGGGACACAAATTTCCACATTTTTCTTAATTTATCAGAAAGAGAATCCTTTGGGCATGGTGGATGCAGACCTTCCTTTGTGAAGATCATTACGTGGTCCTATTCTATGTAAAACGGGATTATCTGAAGAGTCACTGGGATGAAGTTGTGCTCTTCAATGCGATGTTGCTCCGCACCCAATACTTCTACCACCACAAGAAACCATGATCCCAAATTCATTTCAAACTGTACCCAAATTCTAATTCAAACTGTACCCTTCTCTACCCTATTTCCCCTCTATTATTCTGCCTTTTCCCTTCTCTTTTCTACTCTACATCATGTTGCCTTTCGGTTCTATGATCACATAACAGACCAGGTTCACTCGGGAGCTCAGTCAAGTTCAAGTTCATGTTCCTACTGTGCTACATATTTCTACAAGCTGAGCTGGACATGTTAAGTGTTGGTTAGCTAAGCTTGGCTTGTATACAATTAAGCACACCTTATGCCTAGGAAATGAAGAAAGGTGGGAAAAAAAAGAGAGAAATAATTGATATCCATCAATAGTAAAAGGAGAATATTGAGAGTACATCACTGGCAATGAGCTTAGATGTTTCTATCTGCTCCTCAATCTTCCAGTCCAGATTTTCCAGCCTTTTTGTTAGATGTCTTTTTGTTGACTGCACAAGTTCATGGCCGATTGAGAACTAAGAATACTGCAAAGGATCCAAAAAATAGAGTTGCTATCTAAGACATAAGTCTTATTCAAAAGAATAGTCCTACTTACAGCCAATGTTTCTGATACATTCTCCATTTGTTTTGACACAGTTGCAACAGCATTTGCCATATTTTTCTTTGTTACAAACATTACATCTGAAAATGACCAGTCCTGTGCCATAAAGCAAATAGACGATGCATACACACCTCAATCAGCAAGAAGCCAATGTGCTAACAAGTGCAACACTATCAGCATTTGTGCGAAGAAATAGTTTTAATTTTAAGCATTAAGAATCTTGCCTTCCACCACATGTAACAATATCCCATTGCTCCAAGAGCAGCAGCTGGCACTAGGTAAGATGAAAAACTCCCTATGTGTGCAAGAGAATTTACAAGTGTTGTTACATTTTGAACTCTTATAAGATGGACAAATGGAAATGTTGCAACTTGCCAAAAATATCTAATAAAACTATGCACTTATGAGAAATGCTAACACAGTAACTAGACCTGAATGTTTTCTGATCGGTACTTAAAAGTGTATTTTCATTAAGGTTTTATATCATCATACTTAAAGTATTATTAAATTTACTAACTTGAGCATGTTTAAAAATAATAAATATGATAATATAAAATATCTTTAATTGATAATAAATACTCATTTTAAATGCAGGTTTGCAAAATAGTTAAATCTCACAATTCAGAAGATTGATTGAGGTGTTTAACTATTGAAATTGAGAAGATAAAGAAAAGGCTAAGCTTAGAGAAGAAAATCCAGTTAAGTTCAATTCAAACTACAATAATATATGGTTTTTAGTCATAATTGAAATTGTAAGCCTTGAATTTATGTATGGTTTATCTTGATAGAAAGCTAAGACATAGATCTAAAACATTCATGTAGAGTTCAAGATTCAATACTGTTGTTTTCAAGTTCAAATCTTAGCAACAAAAAAAAAAGTTTGAATCTGTCCTACAACCTAGATATTGTGTGGTGTTCAGCTCATATCTCGAGTTCTAAAAGTCCAATGAGTCCATTCTTTATTGGTTGAAAAGCTGAGACAGATACCCAGAACTTTCATGAAGATCATATGTTCAAATTCTGATGTTATCAATGACATTTTGTGTAGTCACCAAATCAATAGTTCTAAATCGTAGCCTATAAAAAGACGCATTTATCATACATTTAGGTATGATGGGTGGAAAAAATAAAGATATTGCTCATGCTTTCTTTCTTTGTATTTTTATAATATTCATGTTATATTTTCATTAATCTCTTGTTTATGCTTATCATTTTTTTTTACTATACTTAGTCAATTTATATCATAATCATGTTCTTATCTTGTTTATTTATATTTTTCTTCTTCATTATATTTAGTTAAGTTTATTTTTGCCAAGGTGAAAAAGTTACACTAATAATGTAAGAATAAGTATAGTATAAACTCAACATGAACTTTAATGTTTATTTCAAGAAAGTTTGCTATTAACATGTTTTATAATTGTTATCTTACTTATTCTTAATATCCTGTTTGTTAAGTGATGAGTCTAGATTCATGGTGTACAACACTTGGCACAACAAATACTTGATTCTTTCATAGCCTACTATATGGATAACCGATATTTGTGCTATGAAAGAAACTGGATTTGTTGTGGATATAAGTTAGCATCATGAATACCTGACAACACTTACAAGTATTGGTGTTACTCAAATAAAATAATTAGTATCATCATGTTAATAACTTAAAACGAGTCATTAATGATAAATCACCTGATCGGAACCTCATTTATGTATGGTTTTCATTTGGACTATACTTATTTGAAATATTATTAGTGAATCCTCTAACCTTGGTAATTTTGTTTTATCTTTACATTAATATCACATCTCAAAAGTTTTCTTCAACTCTGTTTCTTTTATTATTTATGGTTCTGTATAGTTAATCTCCTTGTAGATCAACCCACTCTTGTCAGGTTATTTATTACTTTGACACTCTACACTTGAGAAAAAACATCAATTATTTGATCGTGTCAAGTTTTTTGTGTCGTTGCTGGAAAGGTAAGTTACTATATAAATTATGAAATTTATTTTATCTAATTTTTCTCTTTTCTTTCTACACTTGCATGAGAGTGTGGTCATGCGTATCAAGTTGTAGACTTTCTATGAAATCTTCATCCTCTTCAGAAAACATGATCGAAAAGAATAACTAATCACTTTATAATGAGAATAACCGTGTTAAAACACTTAAGTGACAATATAAATCTAACAAGAACAACTGTACCAACATCTATAGTTTTCCCTCCTGATGCATCTCACTTCAATTTAAACCAGGTATTATTCAACTTTTAACTACTTTTCATAGCTTAGATCTAAAAAATTCATACTTGCATTTGAGAGAATTTGATGAGGTTTGTAACACTTATAATGACTCAAATTGTAGCATTAACACCATCAGATTAAAGCTTTTTTTTTTAAAAAAAAAAAGATAAAGCTAAAACATGGCTGCAAAATCTGAAGTCATGATCCATTTGTGCTTGGGATAAAATGCAACAATAGTTTTTGAAGCTTTTTCCTTCTCATAGAACAATTTTTTTAAAAAGATAAATCATCATTTTCACTAAAAAATCAAGATAAACATTTTACCAGTGTTGGGATAGGTATAGAGACTTGCTTAATACATGTCCTCATCATGGTTTTGAAACATGAAAATTGGTTTCACACCTAAAAATAGGCAAATGGTAGAATTGATGTGAAATAGAACTTTTGAAGATAAAAACTCTGATGAAGCAATGGAGTACATAGACTTGTTAGCTGAAAATACTCAAAATTGAAACACTACAAGCACTAAGTAAAACTCAACCTCGTGCATCTAGTGGAGGCATGTACAATTTTAGAAAAGATCATGCCCTCTAAGCCAAATTTGCATCTTTAGCTAGAAAAATCAAGGCATTAGAATTGAAAATGAGTTAGCAATTAAAATTTGTTCAAGAAATTGTGTCAAATCTGTGAAACTAATAAATACCCAACCAATAATTGTCCAACTTTGCCTTCTTTCAAGGAATGTATCTATGAACAAGCTAATGCTTTAAACAATTTTTAAAGGTCAAATCCTAATTCATACTCGCAATCATAAAATCCTGGTTGGAAAAATCATCTAAATTTCAATTGGAAAAGTAGTAATAATAATACAGAAACTTCACAACCACCATTTTAAGCACACCATAATTTTTAAAATTCTCATGGATATGTATCTCTTTATGTTCCCATCCTAGAAGAAATCTTAAGGAAAAACTAAATGCATTCATTGAAAAGCAAGAGATAAACAACACTCAAAATGCTCAAAGTACTCTTAGTTTTCAAGAGAAAGATAAGTTTCCTTCTCAACCATGGTAAAATCCCAAAGGACAATACAATTCAAGTGCCAGTAGCTCAAGAAGCTAATATATGAATCAAGTCAAATCAATTTGTGTATTATTGTTACTACTCTTCCAACTAATATTTGAATGATTTCTCCAACTAGGGTTCTACGATTGCAAGTATTCATTAGCATGTGGCATTTGAAAACTATTTAAAGCATTGGCTTGTTCATGAAGACATTCCTTAAAAGATAACAAAGTTGGACAATCATTGGTTAAGTATTCATTAGTTTCACAGATTTGACACACAATTTCTTAAATAGATTTTAATTGACCACTCATTTTCAATTTTAGTGCCTCGATTTTTCTAGCTAAAAATGCAAATTTGGCTTGGAAGCCATGATCACCCCTAAGGTTATACATGCCTCCACTAGATATATGAGACTGATTTTCACCCAATGCCTCATAAGTGCCTGTAGTGTTTCAATTTTGAGCATTTTCAACTAACAAGTTTATGTACTCCATTATTTCATCAGAGTTTTTATCTTTAAAAGTTCTATTTCACATCAATTCCACCATTTACGTATCTTTAGGTGTGAACCCTTCATAATAGTATGAAACCAATTTTCATGTTTCAAAACCATGATGAAAACATGTATTAAGCAAGTCTCTATACCTATCCCAATACTGGTAAAATGTTTCTCCTAATTTTTTAGTGAAAGTGGTGATTTATCTTTTGAAAAAGTTTGTTCTATAAGGAAAAAGCTTCAAAAACTGTTGTTACATTTTATCTCAATCATAAATGGATCCTGACCTCATATTTTGCAACCATGTTTTAGCTTTATCTTTTAAAGAAAAAAAAAAAGCTTTAATATGTTGGTGTTAATGCTACAATTTGAGTCATTATAAGTGTTACAAACCTCATCAAATTCTCTCAAATGCAAGTATGGATTTTCTAAATCTAAGCTATGAAAAGTAAATAAAAGTTGAATAATACCTAGTTTAAAATTGAAGTGAAATGCATCAAGAAGGAAAACTATACATGATGGTGCACTTGTTTTTGTTGGATTCATATGGTCGCTAAGTAATCTAACATGGTTATTCTCATTATCAAATGTCTAGATATCCTCTTCAACCATGTTTTTTGAAGAGGATAAAGATTTCCTAGAAAGTCTATCACTTAATATGCATGACCAGACTCATATACAAGTGTAAAAATGAAAAGGAAAAGAAAAAAAAAATAGACAAAATTAAATAAAATAAAATTTATAATTTATACAGTAACCTACCTCTCCGGCAACGACGCCAAAAAATTGACACAATTAAATAATTAATGTCTTCTCTCAAATGCATGAGTCTCAAAATAATAAATTGATGAGTAAATGAAATTATACGCATAAACAAGAAATTAATGAGAATATAACATGAAATAAAACTTGAACATTACAAAAATATAAAGCAAGAAAGCAAGAGCAATATCTTTATCTGGAAACACAGATGTCTAAATGTATGATAAATGCCTTCTTTTATAGGCTAAAATTTAGAACTATTGATTTAATGGTTAGTTATTGATTTGATGGCTAACCAAAGCGTCATTAACAATATTAGAATTTGAACACATGATCTTTTTTAAAGTTATGGGTATTTGTCTTAGCTTTCCAACCGAAAATGAATTGACTCATTTGGACTTCTAGAACTCTAGATATTAGCTGAATATTGAACAGTATCTAAATTGTATGATAGGTTCAAACTTTTTTTTTTATACTAAAATTTGAACTTGAAAATAACAATAGTGAAGTCTGGACTTTTCATTAATATTTTAGACCTATATTTTGGCTTTCCATCAAGATAAACCACATATATATTCAAACTCTACAGCTTCAATTATGACCCAAAAACTAAATAGTATATATTAGTCATAATATATCATATATCAAAATGGATAGAGGCAATAACAAGTCGATATAATGATCATAAAACAGTGATTAAGTTTTAGAAATAAAATATTGAGTCGATTTGGAATCCCTCGAGTCATTATAAGTGATGGTGGAACACATTTCTGCAACAAGCCATTTGAATCTTTAATGAAGAAATATGCAATCACACACAAAGTTATCACCCTTATCACCTTAAAAAAGTAGGCAAGTAGAACTTGGTAATAGGAAAATCAAACAAATCTTGAAAACAACAATGAACCCTAATTGGAAAAACTGGTCTTTAAGACTTAATGATGCACTTTGAGCTTATCGAACTGTTTTTAAAATATCATTATGTTTGTTATCTTATAGGCTAGTTTATAGAAAATCTTATCACTTGCCTGTGGAACTTGAACATAAAACTTATTAGGCTATTAAAGTTTTCAATTAAAACCTTAATGATTTTAGTTAGTTGCGTAAGTTACAGATAAATGAGCTTAAGGAAATAACAAATGATGCATATGAGAATTCAAAAATTTATAAAGCAAGAATCAAAGAGTTTCAAGGAAAGAAAATCTTGAGAAAAACATTTGATGTTGGTCAAAAAGTTTTGTTATATAATTCTCAACTCCACTTATTTCCTGGAAAGCTAAGATCAAGATAGAGCGATCCATTTATTGT
Organism: Populus tomentosa; assembly: GCA_018804465.1. NCBI lineage: Eukaryota > Viridiplantae > Streptophyta > Magnoliopsida > Malpighiales > Salicaceae > Populus > Populus tomentosa. Next base: position 12,846 of record JAAWWB010001746.1, read on the forward strand.
GAAACATGTGTATCTTTATGAGGTCTTTGATATTGAGAATCCAAAGAATATCAATGTTTTTAAGGTAAATGGATATTGTTTGAAAGCTTACCTTGATAATTTTTATAACGAAAATGAATTCATTGATTTGAGTGATCTTGTTTATAAAGACTGATTATTTTTTCTCACATTGTTTTAGTGTTCCTATTTTGTGACTTTTGTTTAGCTAGTCTCTTCAACCTCAGTCAAATGACGAATAATGATACTTCGTGACTCTTATACTAGTTCTTTCAATTTCCCATGATAACTGATATATGTTTATATATTTGTTCAATTCCTTGTTCGTCCTCTTTTCTTTGCATCTCTTCTCCACTTCTCATCTGAAAAAATACACTACTCTTGAAAATTTGAAAAACTATTTTCCTACTTTGCCTCAAAATACGATTAAAAATTTTATCATGCTAGGTGTTAAAAATTGAGGTTGTTAATACACCATAGTATTCTTGAAGATATTCGCTGGATAATTGAAGCAAATGTCCACTTATCAGGTGAGTCTTCCAATTCTTTTATTTCACATGTCTAGGAAGAGTAAAAGCAATTTTATGAAAGAAACATCGTACAAATTGAAAATCTATCACAGATGTGTCAGATGGACTTGTAATTCACAATGTCATTTGTTGTAACCCAATTTTGGATGTATGTTATTTTATTTCTATTATTATTCATAAAAATCCAAAAAAATTAAGAAAAAGTTTAAAATTCAAAAATATATTGTTCTCAAGTCAACCGCATCTTTTCATAAAAACTAAGTCCATCGGGTCAATACGGGTCCAACCATGTCGACCAGGGTAAAAAATGAGTTTCATGCCGTTTCGGGTCAAAACCATCATTTTCGACCAAAACCGATTTCACCGGGTCAATACGGGTCAAACCATGTCGATCAGGGTAAAAAATGAGTTTTCATGACGTTTCGGGTCAAAACCGTCATTTTTTATCAAAACTGGGTCCACCAGGTTAATATGGGTCAAACCATGTCGACCAGGGTAAAAAATGAGTTTTCAGGTTGTTTCGGGTCAAAACCATTATTTTTTGGGCAAGACCCAGTTTACCGGGTTGATACCCATCAAATGTTTTTTTTGTATTCCATTTTTTTTTTTTTTTTGCAGTTGAAATGGGCTTTTTCTAATACTGATTTGAATTTTTAATTTTACCTATATAAATAATAATTATTATATATAATAAAACAAAATCAATAATACAAAAATTTGTCAGCGGAGCAATTGCATTATAGATGGAGCAGTTGTGTTGATACAATTTTTTATTCAAGGTAGATTAGATGCGTGTTGTCTCCTGCTCATTGGCTATAAATAGCCACGGGAGCAGAAGGAAGAGGGAAGAGAAAAAAGAGAAGAAAAAAAAAAGAATTGATTTGCCACGATTCATATTTTTTTTAGTTTTTCTTCACGAGAATAATATTGTTTTTTTAAAAAAACAATTTGAAAAATACCAAACATATCCCAACCGTTAGATTCAATAGTGTTAGTTCCGGGCCTTTGATTTAATAGGATACAATAGGGCTTACCACACTAGATTAAAACCCAAACACATCTTAGCCCTTGAAATAATCTAAGCTTTAATCCCGTTGTGCCACGTCACCCGGTGTACCGAGCTTTCGGTGCACCGCGCCACACCAGATCAAACCTCTGCTCATCCAGACCGTCCGATCAACCTGCAAATCAAGCCAATCACAGCCACACGATCTTTTCATCAGAGATCCAACGGCTCACAGGCTTCAGCTGCACCGGTGTACCGTGCTAGCGTTCACACCGTAGTATAACCCAGAGCCTCTCTCTCCTCTCGCCAGCGACTCTCTCCCTCTCCTTCGATCTCCCATCTCCGACCGTCTCAAGCCTCCAAACCACTACAGAAAGGTCGCCAACCTCCTATAAAGCAAAACCCCAGCCTTTTTCAGCGTTTTTGCCGCCTCATCTGGCAGGAAAAAAGTCACGATCGTCGCCTACCACCGAAGCTTTAAGTCGTCGATTCTCCCTCAGCAGCCATCAACGGCCGTCAAGACCACCACTATCAGAATCCTCGACCTCAGATCTACCAGGATCGACCATTGGTTGGCCAGAAATCTCGCCGGAAAATTTCGCCGCCACCAACAGTAACCGTGTGTGAGCCACACGCACTGCAAGTGGCATTTTTGTATTTTTTTGAGAAATCCAAGGGTATTTCAGTCTTTTACCTAAGTAATTTTTTTATATATTTCTAACATTTTTTATTTTGTATATAAATTTTCTTGCATGTAAAAAAAATAAACAAAAAAATAAATATAAAAAAACATGGGTCCAACACCCATCTTATCATATTATCGGTCGTGAGTGCAAAGCCCAACTTCTCAAGAATAGTTATACCTATTTTTTAATGACATCAAAATATTTGTTTTTTATAAACAAATATTGTTTGTCGACACGTCTCTTTTTATAGAAAATGACTGATGTCAAAAAAGTTTAAATACCAAACAAATATGGATTATGTCCATGATTTATTTTTGGTAACTTAGACGTAAATCTCCTTTTTAGGGTTAAACGTTGATATTTCAGACGAGTCTTCTATTTTTAGGGACTGATGTCATTTTTAACATGTCTCCTATTTTTAGGGACCGGCGTTAACCATTTAAAAAAATAATAATAAAATTGCAAATAAGCTCAAAATACAATATCATTTGAAAAAGAAAAAAAAAACACACACACACACACAAGAAGAAGATTTACATGTGTTTTATTATTATTTGCAATTTTATTATTATTATTTTAAATGGTTAACGTCGGTGTCTAAAAATAGAAGACATGTTAAAAATGACATCAGTCCCTAAAAATAGAAGACTCGTCTAAAATATCAACGTTTAACCCTAAAAAGGAGATTTACGTCTGAGTCACCAAAAACAAATCATGGACATAATCCATATTTGTTTGGTATTTAAAATTTTTTGACATCGGTCCTTTTCTATAAAAAGAGACGTGTCGACAAACAATATTTGTTTATAAAAACAAATATTTTGATGTCAACCGATGGTCGATCCTGGTAGATCTGAGGTCAAGGATTCTGATGGTGGTGGTCTTGACAGCCGTTGATGGCTGATGAGGGAGAATCGACGACTTGAAGCTTCGGTGACCGGTGACGATCGCAGCCTTTTTCCAGCCATATGAGGCGGCGAAAACACTGAAAAAGGCCAGGGTTTTGCTTTGTAGGAGGTTGGCAACCTTTCTGTGGTGATTTGGAGGCTTAAGACGGCCGGAGATGGGAGATCAAAAGAGAGAGAGAGAGAGAGTCGCCGGCGAGAGGAGAGAGAGGCTCTGGGTTATACTACGGTGTGAACGTTAGCACAGTACATCGATGTAACTAAAGCCTGTGAGTCGTTGGATCTCTGATGAAAAGATTGTGCGACTGTTATTAGCTCGATCTGCAGGTTGATCGGACGATCTGGATGAGCAGAGATTTGATATGGTGTGGCGCGGTGCACCGAAAGCTCGGTACACTAGGTGATGTGGCACAACGGGATCAAAGCTTAGATTATTTCAAGGGCTAAGATGTGTTTAGGTTTTAATCTAGTGTGGTAAGTCCTATTGTATTCTATTAAATCAAAGGCCTAGAACTAACACTATTGAATCCAATGGTTGGGATATGTTTGATATTTTTCAAATTGTTTTTTTTTAAGAAAACAATATCCTACTCTCGTGAAGAAAAACTAAAAAAATATGAATAGTGGCAAATCAATTCTTTCTTCTTCTTTTTCTTCTCTTTTTTCTCTTCTCCCTCCCTTCTACTCTCGTGGCTATTTATAGTCAATGAGCAGGGGACAACACGCATCTTCCTTGAATAAAAAATTGTATCAACACAACTGCTCCATCTATAATGCAACTGCTCCGCTGACAAATTTTTGTATTATTGATTTTGTTTTATTATATATATATATATATATATATATATATATATATATCCTAACCCAAGGAAATTGACCTTCATTAGAATAAATTTTTTATTCTTTCAAACAAAGCCCCATAACTATATGTTGATATATTGAGCACAAAAAAAAAAGATTTATTAATATATTGATTAAAAGATATGTAACAGACATATAAATTTAAAAAGAGTGAGTTTATTTAAATAGATCAATGGAAATAAAATGATAAATGTCTTATTTTTGGATTTTGTAAATTGTTTTTTTTTTTTTAACGCTTTAATTACCAAGGACCAAAAATAAGCTGGTTGGAGGTGTGATCGGTACTTAAAAGTATATTTTCATTAAATTTTTATATCATATTACACTTAAAGTATCATTAAATTCCTTAATTTAAGCATGTTTTATAATAACAAGTTTGATAATATAAGATATCTTTAATTTATGATAAATGCTCATTTTAAATATAGGTTTGCAAATTAGGCATATCTTACAATTCAGAGGATTGATTGATGTGTTTAAATATTAAAATTGAGAAGATAAAGAAATGGTTGAGCTTAGAGAAGAAATTCTAGTTGGGCTGATTCAATTCAAACTAGAATAGTATTTGGTTTTTAGGTCATAACTAAGGTTATAGACCTTCAATTTATGTGTGGTTTATCTTGATAAAAGCTAAGACATATGCCTAAAACATTCATAAAGAGTTCAAGATTCAATATTGTCGTTTTCAAGTTCAAATCTTAACAACAAAAGAAAAGTCTGAATTTATCTTATAGCTTAGACATTGTTCGATGTTTAGCTTATATCTCGAGTTCTAAAAGTTCAAATGAGTCCATTCTTTTTTTGTTAAAAAGTTGAGACAAATAACCACAACTTTTATGAAGATCATGTATTCAAATTCTGATGTTATCAATGATGTTTTATCCAACCACCAAATCAATAATTAGCCACCAAATCAATAGTTCTAAACTTTAGCTTATAAAAAGAGACATTTACCAAATATTTAGGCATCTAGGTTTTCAGATAAAGATATTGTGTTTACTTTCTTTTTTGTATTTTTATAATGTTCAAGTTTTATTTTATGTTATATTCTCATTTATCTCTTATTTATGTTTATCATTTCCTTTACTATACTTAGTTAATTTATATCATAATTATGTTTTTATATTATTTATTTATGTTTTTCTTTTTCATTATATTTAGTTAAGTTTATTTTTGTCAGGGTGAAAAAGTTTCACTAATAATGTAAGAATAAGTATAGTACAAACTCAACATGGAATTTAATCAAAAAAGTTTGTTATTAACATGTTTTATAATTGTTATCTTACTCATTCTTAAAACCTTGCTTGTTAAGTGATGAGTCTAAATTCATGGTGTACAACCTTTGGCACAACAAATACTTGATTCTTTCATAGCCTACTGTATGGATAACTGATATTTATGTCATGAAAGAAATTCGAATTGTTATTGACATAAGCTAGCACCATGAATACCTAACAACGTTTACAAATATTGGTGTTATTCAAATAAGATAATTAGTATGATAATGTTAATAATTTAAACTGAGTCATTAATGATAAATCATCTGATTGAAACCTTCTTTGTGCGTTGAATAATTAAAAAAAAAATATACTATACTTATTTGAAATACCATTAGTGGATCTTCTACCATTGACAATTATTTTATCTTTGTTTAATCTTTACATTAATATCATATCTTTAAAGTTCTCTTCAACTCTATTTCTTTTATTATTTATAGTTTTGTATAGTTAACCTCCATGTGGATTGACTCCGGTTTTGCCGAATTAATTAATCGACCTCGATCTTGCCGAATTATTTATTACTTTGATATTCTTGCATTTGAGAGAAGACATCAATTATTTAATCGTGTCAAGTTTTTGTCTTCTTCCAAGTATAGATGTATCATGTTCTGACATCAAGAAAAGAACATGTTTAGAGAAAATTCTAAATCCTATAATATTTTTACCTAGAGAGTTATCTAGTCCTTGTTTAGGCACTGATTTGTTAGAGCCGGACAAAACTTGACAGATTTGATGCACTTTAATCAACTTTAAACCCATTGAGAAGGTTGGTCTACTGCATACAAGTATCAATAGAAGATCTAGGGAAATTTCAATTCAGAACATGAGAACATAAAAATTGAAGGACATGGCAAAAAGTGGACTGCTAAGAATCAATATCGCTTCAAGAAAGTAAGGAAACTACTTAGAATCTAAGGCTCTAAAGAAAAAATATGGTATGCTTACCATTAGAAGCTGAATTTCCATTGTAGATGGTTACAGGACTGGATAAGGTCAACTCCTTAATCTCTTGCGCCAATTGACGAATCTAAGGCACATGAGAATACAAAAAAAAAAAAAAAAACAGTCAACCTGAAGAAAAATATAATAGATTGCTGACAATCATCAAATACCCTGAGTCCCTTAGAAATTTAACTAGTTACTATTCCGCACATTAATGCCCCCTTTTTAAGAAAAATGTTTGTTGTCCTAAAACCAACGTTTCCAAACATCAAGGTGAGTTTGGCACGTTATTCATGTCAATCAGTTTGAAAAGATACAATCACTCCTTAGAAGATTCAAAAATCTTCTCAAAACTCACAGATAATAATACAACTACGACCATAAAGGAAGAAAACACGCATGGAATGCAGTCTATCACAATTCCAATGGACTTCAACTACCTAAAATTCTTTGGTTCTGGGAAGAAAACCCCCTTGATTTGATTAGAGGATTTCCTCCATGGGATGATTTCACATAGGATCTCTAAAACTAGCAGTGCTAAACTAATGCAGAAATAAGTTACTTCAATTTATAACTAAAAAAAACCACATGAGCACACTTCTGCATTTATTTAAACTGACATTGTTCAAACATAGTTGAGAAATCTGCTATTTTATTTTTTTTTGTTTCGTGTATCAAAACAAGATGATTATCCCTTTGTGTTATGCTTTTCTATGAAAACAAAATCCATTTCTTATTAATAAATAAATCAAAAGAAAAAACCTGGGCTGCGAGAAGAGCACTGTCGTATTTGTAGGGGGCGATCTCAACTTGATCAACACCCTTGAGTACTTCTTGAAGCTGCCCAATGAGTTCAGACAACCGTCCATTTTTCAAAATAATCGAACTAGTCAAACCTTAAAAAAAAAAACACAGAGAGACATGATTGAAGGAATATGTTAGCATAAGTAAGAACAATAAAATCAATCAAATAACCATAGATTCGTAGATTTTTGCAACCAAACAAGAAACAGAAAAGATAAACTCTACCAATTCAATTTATATGATATGCTGATATTTGCAAAGCAAAAAACCAAGATTGAAAGAGATTATTCTTTATCGGGTCAATCATCGTAACAAAATAAATAAATTTCTATTCAAAGCTTTTATAAATATAGTAGGAGAAGGGAAAGGAAGGATGAGAGGGGGGGGACCGACCTGCACCGACGAGAATGAGAACCTTGGAGGTGGAGACCCCTGCCTGCAAAGCCATCGTTTTCTTCTTCTTCCTCCTCTCGATGGAGGCTGCCGATGACTTTTTTTCCTTTTTTTTGTGTGTATTTAAAAGGAATAATTTCTGTCGTTTTCTTTCTCTCAAAAATCAAAAGGCCGGTTAGAATTTTCGTGCGGTGTTTGACAAGTAAGCCTTTCTTTGTTTTTTACTGAGTTTTAGAAAGTCAAAAGGAGAGAAAAAAGAAGTGAAAGTTCACTCTCTGCAAGTAAAAGCTATTAACGTATTTGTTTTTCTATGTTTTAAAAATATTTTAAAAAATTTTAAATTTTTCTTATTTTTTTTATTTTAAATTAATATTTTTTTATAATTTTAAATTATTTTGATTTATTGATATCATCTATTTTTAAATATATCATCTATTTGTTACTGAGAGTCGCTGAGTGTTTCTCGAGCATGTATATATATATATAATTTTAGGTTTGTCTCAAGTTTGAAAAGTGTTGAAGAAGGTAGATATTATATTTATTAGTTATCATAGAGTAACTATTTAAAAAAAAAACATATTTATTTGAATTGTTTAGGTTAAAATACATTTGAGTTTTGATAAAATTATAATTCTTAATTATAAATCATGAAAAAAAATAGTTGTTAACAAAGTTAATTAAAAATGGTTAAGTCTTGTGAGTTAATTAGATTTCTAACTCAAGATAGGTAAAAATAAATAAATTTATATTTAACCAATCGACTCAACAAATCAACTTATAACTTAAATGATTTGTTTTTTTAAAATTAAAATAATATTATATTAATTTAAAAAAATAAAAGTATATATTATTTATTAATTTAAGTTAATTTGCCCAACATATAGCATAGATCTTGTACCCAGACATGAATCGAGTTAAAAAACTTGGTTGCCAGGAAATCTAATTTCCAAATTGCCATTGTTAAATGTAATGACTTACGGTGGGTTTTCATTTATTTTTCCAAACCAAAGAAAAACTTTTTTTTTTGTACGTTTGCAATTTCTTACTTGCATACTTGATTTTGTACTCACGTGTCATGTAAAGAAGAGTCTATAGCACACCAGCGATGTGCTGTAGGGCTGAATTATTTTTTTATGTAAAAAATTATATTTAACTGCAGCAAATATGTTTTTTAATATGAGGTGAAATTTAAATTTTGATGTAATTTTTTTTTCATTTTATTTTTATGTTATTGAGCATAATTTCAAATCAAACTATTGGATTGAGTTAAAACTTTACAAGAAGATTCTATATATATTTTCTATGTACAATTTATACAACTTTTGTTATTTAATTTTTTTGACTTGTGAACTTTTCTAAATTTTTCAGTTTAACATGTGAGAGAGATTATTGCATTCTTTAGTTCTTGAACAAACTAAATCTGACTTATCAAAGATTATTTGGTTTCATGGCGTCATTCAACTTCATTCCAATAGTGTTGGTATCTTAGGACGGATTTTCATTGTGTCACACTCCTATCAAACCTATTTCAACTTTCCTGGTGGACCAGTTATCCTGGTATGGAACTAATGTTGGCGGTCCAGCCGTACTGGTTCGAAGCTGAAGTTCTATGATATGGACATGTTTAGATTTTAGATTATTGATTTGTGAATAGTCCTTGGAAGATGATAGTAAGTGTGGAAATTTTTGTGAGTAACTAGTGTGTGTGTGTGTGTAATGCATATATTAGTGCAAATGTAAATGCTTTAATTGACCATGATTATCTTTAAAATCATTATGCAGGTTCATCTCAATACAACGCCTCCTAGTAGTTTTAGAGTTTACTTTTATTACCAATAAATCTTTTGGATATGTAAATTATTGATAATAAAATAACATTACTTTCTGTATATTTTGAAGATTATAATGTTGTGTATGTACGAACTTAAATGAACTAGCTTATTTAACTTGTACTCTGTTGTGTAAATATTTTCTAATTATAATGGTGATATATATATATATATATATGCATGTATTTATGTAGTTAATATCATTTGTGTTAAACAATACTTAAAAGATTATTTATGATTGAAGGAAGTATATTAAGTCTATAATATATGGTTTGTGTATCATGGTTAAGATAATTCTTTCTTTATTTTAGCAAAATAATTATTCCTTGAGTTGATATGTTAGAGAAAGTGAAATATTGTTGATTGAGATATATTGGAGTACAATAAGAACTTTGAATTGTGAAAATAATTTATTAGGGACTGATGTTGATTTTATCGATAACTTAAGATAGGCTAAATTAAGGGAAACCCTACCGAAATTTTTGAAAAAAAAAAATCATGAATTTTTAAAATATTGTTGGAAATTTTGGGGTTGTTACATTAAGCATGAAGTTGAGTTCAAATAAGGATCAAGCCTTGATCAATTTGATCTAAACAAGAGATGTAGTTGTTTAACATGTACTAGAGGTTGACTTATAGTTTTAAGTTAATGATTATAACTTTCAATTTGACAATTGGATCAAATTGAGATGTTTCTAGAAGATTTTAAAGGTTATATTTTCTATAATTTTAAAATTTTATAGCACAAAACATTGGAAAAAGCTTTTAGATAAGGTCGAGAAGTTACTATGCAAATTAGATTTTATTTATTAAGACATGAGATTTGTTATCTTATTGTAAAGTAATGTTAAACTAGTTTATATTTGAGTTTTAATTGCAGCCCAATACTCTAATAGTTTTATTTTGCTCAACTATAAATACTTTCTTTGGTTTGTAAGGATAACAATTCATTGATTTCATAAATAATATTAGAGATGATTTCTTTTGTTATTAGTTTTTCATTGAACTATTTAGAATTTATCAAAGATTCATTTTTATTAGTGTTCAACCTTTATAACTTTGATTCAAGTAATTACTGGATCAAGTTTATCAAATCTAATTTTAGCTTTTTTATATTAGGATTCAATCTTATTTGTGGATTATAAGGTTTTTATCATCTAAGTTCGTATTAATTGGTATCAAATTTTGACTCTAAAATCATGTTTTATCTATTTATATTTAAATTTATTTTATGTTAGTGTTTTAAATCTGGTTTTTCATTGCTAGGTTCAATTTTCTCTAAAAATTATTGAACCCAAGTTTTTTTGAGTTCTTGATTTTGGCTTTAAATGTTTTTTGAGTGCTTGATTTGAGCTTTATGGTTTTTGTTTTTCTTGATTTCAGCTTTATCTTAAATTTATTTTTGCGGTTTCATTGATAAAAAAAGTACAACTTGAATCTTGCCAAAATAGATATAAAAAGAGAGAGAAAAGTCAAATGCTATTTTGTTTATGCCGGGGGAAAAAAAAGGAAGAAAGAAATTGCAAATTATAGTTGTGAAATCGAGTGTGCCAGTTGATTGAATCTATATTAATTTCAGGTTCTTGAGTTCTTTTCAATTGACAATCACTTAAATTGAATTACGTTTGTATTATTCAGGTTTGTTTTTTAAATTCTTCTACTTTCTAGTTTTCTTAAGACGCGTTACTTTAAAATTAAAAAAAAAAATTTGTTAATTTTTTTATATTTTTATATCATTTTAATATATTAATTTAAAAAAATATATAAAAAACTATTATTTTAAAATATTTCTATATAAAAATACATTTTTAACTGCAACTGTTATCCTAATCAGTCACTTATTAGTATTTTTCTTGACTGTTGTTTCTTTTTGAGTCCATTGGTTATGCGTTATAATCTGAGATTTTTTATTGCGTTGTACAAATGGAGGATCTTCCAAAATATGTTTTGAAGGGTGAAATCCCCTTTCCTAAAACCATAGAGGTGACAGTGCTGCAATCACAAATATGATACAGCAAAAACGCTGACTCTGTGTCAGATAAACCCTAGCCACATTATCTGGAATGGAGTCTCAGTAACACAAACCATTTTAGCTTGAGAGAGAGAATCACAGATCCATCCACAAGCCTGAAGCTCCTTGCATATAAGGCTAAAGGTAACAGAGTCAAAAAGGGTAAATTTTAGAACGAGCAATCAAAGGCACATGAACTCAAAACCGACTGCCTCTCCTTCCACAAACAAAAACGCAAAATATTGGTCCTAGATCGCTCCAAGTGAAATGCCAAAACAACCAGTTGCCATCCTTTAGAAAAAAAAAAATTAAATTGTTTAGATTTTCATGAGCTACATGTACCTGTTCTCAAAATAAATTATTTCAGCAAACATGATCAGGCAACTGTAAAACTCGACCAAAACCCTCAGTAAACTCTGCCAGAAAACAACCTTCATATCTTTTCCTGCAGCTATCTCTGGTCAGCTCCTCTAGCAAAACTTCATTTTTGGCTTGATTTCAAAAAAAAATTATCATTATTCCAACGTCTATGAAGAGTTGAAAGTGTAAATTTAAAGCTTATGCCCACCATTTCATTTCGTTGACTCCATATCTAGAAATATAATTATCATGTCAGCAGTTCTGATGCCAGATCATGGGTGCAGAACCAATCAATCTGTCTTACACGGAGGTGAAAAGTAGAGATGCATTTGTTCCTCCGAAGCCAAAAGAATTCGACAAAGCTGCTCTTACCGACATCTCTTTTGATGCAGTCAATGGCATAAAATTGTCTTTGAAGAGGGGATCTGGTTTATTGAGGTTAAGAGTCAATGGTGCAATTCCCTGAAACACCCACAGAAAACATTCTGTTGTGATTGCAAAATCTCTCAACTATAAAGTTAAAGAATACAAGGAAGCCAAGTGATTTTGTAGC
>JAAWWB010001745.1:0-25001 GCA_018804465.1 Populus tomentosa
GGAGACTCTTATTTGGAGATTGAAATTGCTTCAATCTGCCGCTGCTTATGCTAATTCCCGTCTTCATGCTGTAAGAGCTGAATCGCTAGTACTTGCTGGGTCAGTTAATGAGGTTCTTTTGTACATTTATTGTTCACATATCTTATGTTATCTGAATGGTCCTTGAGAAGCATCTCTGCTGTTTTTGTTTATGCATCAAGATTTATCACTGATCATGCTACATCTGTAATATGTTACGTATTTGTGATTTCTGTTTCAGAAGGGAAAATAGTAATTTGAGCCTTACTTGACCTTTAGAAAGCATAGAGTTTCAGAAGGGAAAAGATGATTTGTTTTTCAATATATTTCATATATTGTTGTAGGTTCTTCTAACGATTCTTAATAGGAATTTCAGGTTTTTTATCTGATATTTTTTTTAGTCATCTTCAATCTCCAACCCAGAATTTTAACAGAAACCTATTGTTCTCTTCAAATTTCTAACACAAATTCACCATTTAAACAAAATCATAACTCAAAATTATCATTTTTCAATTTAATCTCTCAAAATCATCCAAATAATCAAATACTCATAACAATTAACTCTATAACATTCAAATTAAATCATCAATCAAACCCAAATCACAAACTTCATAACCCTAACATTTATCAAAACCGAAATTAAAGCTTAATTAACACATATTTATACATAATCTTACCTTTAAACTTATTTCCTTTAACTCCTTTCTATTTCCCTTATAATTTCTTTCTTTTCTCATCTTCTTCTTCCTCCTCCCTTTCTCTCCTGCCGGTTTGCTCTTTTAATTTTAGATCTCTCTCTTCTTTTTTTTTTTACTTTTTATTTATATCTATCAAGTTTTGTTGAATTACCACTATACCCCTTATTCATTTATTCCAATTTTTAAGCCTTCAAGGATTTTATTGTATTTTCCAACTCATTTATTTCAAAACATTACAATCCCAGGGATTTTACCTAAGCTACCTGGCCGCTTTTATTATCTGTTTGGGAAACCCATAAAAACAAAGGGAATGAAAGAGAAGCTGGAAGACAGAGAATGAAAACCTATTGTACTTGCATGTAAAATCTGAAGTTTAATATTTTACTTAAATTACTAGTCTCACAAAATCTAGTCGATCTGTATGATGTAAAGCTTCCTCGGCAGTCTAGTTCCTTCAAGCTTGAATTGAACTGATTGGAAGAAAGCATTGATTAGCCTCCGGATAGTGATGTTTGAAGACAAATGGGTCCTCCATTTTATAATTTTAAACGCAGAAAACTTAGGTGCTTCTGATAAAAGTCCGGAATGGAGATGGAAGAATCAAAATGAGAATGGAGTACTTGAAATAACATTTAAAGATGCATTAAACAATGGTTTTGGTACTAACCAAATTATGAGCGTTTGAAAATGCATGAGCATTATAGTAAAATGTAAATTAACAATTTGATTGCTTTTTCTCCATCCAAAATACTCCAGACACATGTAAAAGGAATGAAAAGTCGTAAGGGTTTTTAATACAAAATTGCTTTCAAACTGCAGTACATAGCTCTTCAGCCTTTGATGATCAAGGAAAGGAAACATTTGCATTTCCTACATGTGTGAGTTCGGTAGCTCTTTCAACAGAGCAAAGAAGTGTTAAAAATGGCCAGTAGGTTTACCAAAGCTGAAAATTTCATCCATTGGTGTTCCACATGAACAAGAACATTAAAAAGCTTATACCTTGTTAATTATGTGAAAAAGATGCTGAAATGAAGGTTTAGTTCTGCTGTTAGTGTTGCTTCCCCCACCTCAGTGATCTAGCTCATCACCTGGAACAAAAATATCTGCAATTCAGCATTATCAAGCCGCGCTGATGACAAAAGAATTATTCAAACTCATAACAAATCAACATTCTAAAGGAAACAGAAAAAATTCATGAACCAAACACTGGACCTCGGGAAGCCATTGAGCAGAGAAATGACATCAATCATACCTTGTAAATCATCTCCCACCCTTGATTACACCTTGGTTCATATTGATCATGCAATCCCCTTCAAATTTCATGATCTTAGAGCTTGAAGAATTCTTGTAAGAAACTTGCCTTACCTTGCTTTCTAGCATTTGTTGAATACAATGAACACAGCATGACAAATAGATAGCATATAGAGGTAAGTAAAGAAAATAAATAGCATATATTCATTGGAAGATTGTTTATAGATGCTTAGGAAAGTATACATAACTTTTCAATTAATTTGTGGAAGTCTCCAAGACCCAGAATTGCTTGCTGTAATCAATTTTTAAGGGTCAAATGCTGGGACTTCATTTGAAGGAGAACGTGATGCACGATACACTGTTCTGTCAATAATACTTCTATAAGGATCATCCTCTCGCTTCTTCAACAGATAAGCAAGACAACTTTCGACTTCAGATTTTACGTGCAGGTATAGCTGGTTTGCCTTTTCTCTGTCTTCAAGTATCTCCCCCTTTCCCTTCGTTTCTATAGGCTTTCCGAACAGAAAATAAAAACGGCCAGGCACCTTTGGCAAAAGACCTGGGATGTAGAATGCTTGGTTTGCCACCTCCCCTTGATTCTCGTCTCTGTGAACGCACCATATAATTTGTCACACAAATGTATAAAAAGGGAGCTATCATCTTATGTTAACATGTCTTTTACAACTATATATGTAGCTAGCAAGTGCAAATATCATTGCTTGAATAGTAATCACCTTATTTTTATAGATTTACTAGTAGCGTCTCTGACGTAGCCATTAACCAGTGGAATTTTCATCAAGTCATTGTAATCAAGAACCAACTGCAACATCCAAACAGAGAACTTTAAAAAGAATACAATAATATAGGATAAGTATAATTGCCCGCTTTTTTTTTTTTCTTTTGTCCTAGATAGGACCTGGCAGCCCACAATCAGTAGTTAGGCAGTCAGGGAATTCTTTAAAGAGGAGCAAAAACATTGAATGATAAGCATTATTGAGATTTGAGATTTCCTGGTTCTGCAAGCACAACTTGCATGGTTAAAGAATAACGTGAAGGCAAAACTACCAGATTTGTTCCCATAAAAAACCTACTGGATACAATGTAGTAGTTTGACACTATATCTGATGCCATCAGTGAATACTTAGGCTCAGACGACATATTGTGAAAGCTGCCTGTCGAGTGCAAATTATCCTGAATGTGTTGATATCATAATAAAGGTACTGTTAAACCAACTATTTCTTCTTATCATTCTAGGAAATTTTAAAATAAATTTTTTTATTGAGGATAAGAAATAATCTGAAAAAATTTAAAAACAGCTGGAAAAAGAACGCAATGCATATATTGGAAGCAATACCAATTCAAATACAAATGACAGTAAATGCTTAACCATCGGTTTTAGAACTTAAAGCTACGAAATTTATGGACAAAAAATGGCGCATGCTTACCTCTGCTATATCATCTTCCCCAACAGCCCCAAACGGTACAATAGTGGCTCCAAACCTAGCTGCCATTCTTATAAATTCTTGTTGTTTAGGCCAAATCAGCTTGTATTCTTCACCCTGTAAATCACATATATCCACTATCAAAATTGGAAAAAAGATGCTGCAATCGTGACTGCTCACCAACAAGCTGGTGAAACACAGTTAAACCTTTCAACTTCAACAATTCAAGTCCAAAGTTCAATCGAGGGATAAGTAAATAAGTCCAACATCAAAAGGTTTGATTTGCAATTGAGCTTTCTTTAATTGTCGGTACTATTAACAATCTAGTCTTTACAAAACAATCTTCCTGGCTGGAAATTTCAGCAACATATATTTTTAATTGTCTGGCGCCATGTATATGCTGCATCCCACTTGCAACTGCTTGAATCAATCAATGGAAAACAAAAGATAAGAAATGACTTGAGCTATCCATCTGAGCAGCAGTGAAACCATATAACAATCGGCTGCAACCTAGAGTAACTTAATAAAGCCTCTTCATAAGATGCTGAAACTTCGACTGCAACATATACATCTTTGCCAAGATCAGGAGCATGTGCTCTGTTGCGAACCACAAAAGGTTCAAGTTGCTATATAACATGGAAGCCATTGGAATGATCAAATCTTACATCTAAGAGTTTCAATATTTTATTTCTTATTAGTTTAGTTGCAATCTAAGAACTAATAATCACATAAACTTCAATTTTATTTCTTATTAGTTTAGTTGCTCAAAAAAATAATCTTGACAGCTGGAGAAAGTTCATGATGATTTGTAAGGAATGAAATGAGATTGGTAATGCTAGCAGCAGTGTGATAATGAAGAAAACATTGCCCTCATATGAAGCAACTCTTGAAATAATAAAACTTTTGGTAGAGACAACAATTGGAAGGCATATTTGCTAGAGGAAATTAAGGTGGTCTTCGCAGTTTTGGTTCTGGAGGTGACAGTGGTAGTGAGATACTGAGATGTCAGCATGCAGATCATGGCAAGAGAAACAAACCACTTACATCTACAAAGTGCCAAATTACTAGTCTACCACCATGGATACAAAGTTACAAGGGCGTCGTGAATATTAAAAAAATGATTTCCAGAATGTTCACCCTACATCTGCGCACTCACCTATCATCTGGAACAATGAAACAAAGCAGATATTTGATGATAGAAACAATGAAACGATTTTAACCTTACTGAAAAACTTGAAATTAACAAGGGAACTTGGCATACCCTGTAATGAAAGGCCTCACGTACGCCTCCAGGATATAGAAGCACATGTGAATTTGTTGACAGCAATTTGTAAATATTGGTTGCTGTGACAGGTACCGCTCCCATTACTTTCATCCAATCAGTTATTGAAAATTCTGTAGATGAAAGCTCTAGCCGGGTAAATAGCATTGGATGCGCCATACCACGAACCATGATGTTCTTCTCTCTTAAGAATGCTTCAACAAGGGAAGAGAGTTCAAGTCCCAACAACATGTGGTAACCAACCAATAAGACAGGACCTTCATTTGGAACCCCGCCAAGACCTCTTACAATATTTCCATCGTCCAGAGTTGAGAACATAGCAGCACTAGAGGCAGTTTGCAACAGTCTGAAATTCATGTGATTATATATAAGCTTAGGTTCAGGTTGACAAAGTAAAATTATTCAACGTTAACAACTTTCTGCAACTATGCATTGACATCAAATGACAACTTTTTTACCAAGAAAGATTGAGAGAAGGGACAGACAGCCATACTACATGTCATACACGCTAGATCCTTTACCAACAACCTTTCAAGCAGAATATAACTTGCTCCTAATATGGGAGAAATCAACCAAGACCAACTTTCCAATCACTAACTTTCTCAAAGGAATTGTATCTTTGCAGAAGTTATAAGAACCAATAGTAGACAATATCAAATGAGTAAGGGCGAAAGAAATGGACAAAATTTTATAGAGGGATGCAGATAGATCCTCAGGCTTGATCAGGATCAAGTCACCAGGGTCTCACTTTAAATTTAACCACAAACTGAAGTCCTAATCTGTGATCTAAATAAGGTGGATCAAGTTGCATTTTCAGAAGTGTTCCATTAAGAAATACATGCAGCAAGTTTATTTGCTGAATTACCCAATTTTTTCAAATCCACGTTCGAATTCCGACATGCTAGGTGGCACATAGTTTGAGACAAAATCAAGCCTCCTTGAGCGACGGTATTTGCTAGTACCTTTAATAATAGTAAGCAAATTAACACCATCTTCCTGTACCATCAGAGAGAGGGGGGAAAGAAGGTAGAAGAAAAGGAGAAAACCGATCATTACCCCATCTTGTCAAGGTAAATAAAATTAAAGAGCAGCAGCATTCATTACCAAGAATATCAAATGCAAAGGGTATGAATACAACAACATTATTTGCCTAACATATGATTCATTAACAAGATACAGAGGAGCATAAAGGCGTTTCCCGTGAACATAATAGAGATAAAGACAGTATAAGAAAAGCATTCAATTCATTATGGATGTGGGAAAGTCTCACTAAATTGTGGTGTAAGAGGAGTTGAGAAATAGTGATGGCCAGAATATAAATGAATGATGGACGGAGACCATCCTGAAAATAAGATGTTCAAGTGCTAATACAGTTGGAAAACCCGTTCAATATAAGAGTCAAGGAGCAGCATTACAACATCTATACACACTACTGCATTATTCAAACACAAATACTAATATAACCACTTTTCCTCACGTACCAATAAAATGGTGTGCCCATTCTCCTTGAAATGACGAACAGTACAATTCTTCAAGGAACTTTTCAGACGCTGTGATTCATCACCGCTAGGAAGCATTTGATCTTTTCCACTACAAAAGGGTGGAAAAAAATAGAACAGACATTAACTTTCCTTAAAATTTGTAGATTCAAAACTATTGCCTATGACATTTCAAGGAAAATACAACAAGAGAAGAAAATTTAGATCAGTGAAGCAGCACTTTCCTACTACAACTGCATACAGGATCCTAGCATAAAAATTAGATAATTCATTGCAAGTTACAGCATACAGGTATGCTACAACAATTATAATCGCGTATATGGATTTAATTTAATCAAATTCATGCTGTTTAAGTTTGCAAAGTGCATTCTCTAATCAGAAAAGGCTAGGAAGGAAACAAATAAAACCCATCTCATCATAATAGCAACCAAATCATGCAAGTATAGAGCCAGTAGAGGTGTGAAGAAGCCGTCAGATTCATTGAGGCCTAGGAAAGACAGTTTCAAGGAGTATTTTAATAATAGTACTGTATCAGCAAATAGGCAACCTAAAATGAGAGAAAGAGAGGGATAACCACATCGGTGGGAAATTCATGTGGCATGATAGATTCCCTTTTGCTTTGCTTAACTTTTATAATAGCAATAGGATTACTCTTGGGGCTCCATGCCATAATTGATTAATGACAGTTAAGTTTAGGATCTAGAATACTCACTTCTACATGGAAATCGTAGACGCATAATGTAGCAAAGTAATTTGAGGTGCAGAGCATGATTAGTGATAAAATCATGTTATAAAAGAGACAAGCAAACAAAAAACACTAGGCAGATAACCAAAGAGAAGCAATAAAATTATGTTTTGGTACTTGCAAAAAGATCAAATTTAGGAAGACTAAACACCTAGAGAGCACTAGCACTTCAGCTTTTACAGAATGAAGCCGGGAATTAGCATAGGCAGCAGCTGATTTAAGCAGTTTCAATTTCCACAGAAGAGTGTCCTTTGGAATGATATCAGCTAAACCCTGAAATGGACATGTTATCATCACAGAACAAGGAAAACAGAATAGTTAGACAGCAAGCTGAATCCATAAAAAGAACTGATTTATTTCATATCAACCAAATAAAGTTTCTGACCATATAAAAAAGAAGACCCACCCACAACCTATTGGCTTTGTCGGTCGTGTGTGTGTGTGCAAGGTAGCATCATTTGTTCAAATCAACTTGGGTCAATTAAGTAACAGCATTGGATCATTGAAACCTTGAGAATAATTAGTTTGTGGTTGTTAGATCCTGTGGACAAGACCTTTATGGTAGAGTGATAGTACATGGGGTCATAATAAAGATTAAAGTGAGAGAACAAAGCACATGCAGCAAATTATATCTTAGAACAATGTCAGAATGCATATTGTGATACATTGATTAGACAAGGCCTCACAGCAGAACATGGCAAACCTATCTTAAATTTTGTATATCAGATAGCATTTCTATGATTGACATTACATACATACATGAAAGCTTAAGATCTTCACCGTGCTCTTGGAAAACTAAAAATAATAAATTATATTGAAGTGTCCTCAAAACCTCTATATCCCCCCTTTGGCTATTTCTTAGTCGACAATCATATTGAGCCGGTCAGGTCAAAAAATCAAATTAGTGAGTTTTGTTTCTTATCATCTTACAGAAAGGCTGGGTAGCATGGCAGTAAGATTGTTAGACAACTGTTCAATTTGTAATCCGGGAGGAAGCTTAGATTCGATATTGACCGTTGCCATCTTAACTGGATTACCTGGTGTCATGAAAAGAAAAATTAGCAGTAACAAAGCAATTTGGAATTGTAAAAGTGCAACTTAACAGTTATAATCAAAGTTTAAAAGAATCTCAACAGCCAAGAAAAAAAAAAATCACTGATGGCGAGGTATTTAAAGATCGATACAAATAGAATATTTAGGAGCCAAGGAAGCAATGAAAACAAGTGAAATGGAAAATGATCATAAAATGCTATTCCCTCTTTCATTCTCTAACTATCAGGATGTCAGGCCATACATAAGAGCTCAAATTTAATGATTCAGAAGAAGGGTACAGAGATTAAATGTTTGCAGTTCAGCGGACACAATTCCACATCTTTAATGGGACAAAATGTCACCTATCTCCAGGTTCTGATGCAACACTTTCAGAGATCTTTGACTAATCCTAAAGCTTTACCATGAACCTAGTCTAAAAATCATATTGCAGAGGAAGGCAGCAGCTGCCCTGCAATCAAATGGTTGAGAAAAGAGAGCTACATCTCCACCTTCCCTGTGGTTTACCTTCCTGAGGATCAAACAGTACTTGTTCAGGTACATCAATAAAATACAACAAGATGCGTATTAACGCTTCTTTTCATGCTTTTCCTAGAGGTCTAGAGGAAGCAGAAACCAGTAGGGTTTTCTTAAGTCCTGATCCTCCCTTAGAAGAAGAAAATAAAATTTAGTCACTTGGCAATTATCAACCAAATAAAAAAGGCAACGTTATGTGATCTCTTTCATAAAGAGAGATAGCAAAGGGATTCATGCAATATTATTCATGGTGGTAGAACTGAGAAAATCATCACAACTCTTCATTTAAGAAATTCAAGTAGGGAATTTAACATGCCAGGGACAAAACACATGGAATACATGTTTAAGTAGTAACAACCAAATCTGATTTTGTAACGAAGTAAATAAATGTACAATTATCGTTAAGAAGAAAGGATTAATATACCCATAACAAAGCTAAGAAGATAGGGGACAGCATTATGTAATTCATCGGGCAAAGCTTCCAAAAGAGGGAACAATGGTTGCAGCTGTGACCTGTTAAATGATGTGGCTAAAACAAAACGCTAAAATGTCAGATTACCACAGGAAGCCTTCATCAGAAAACTTCAAGAATTTGGGTGAACAAATTACTATAGTATCAGGAATCTGACCTGGATTCGCTAGTATCAACACAAGGTCAATTTCAGGATTACGAGCAGCAACAGCAACAGCAAGACAACCTCCAAAGGAATCCCCTACTAGATAAATAGGCTTATTCGGAGACGATGCATGCTCAAGCCTCACTGTTTTTTCAACAAATTTCACCAGACCTTCATGCAACAGAAATCCAAATTACAGATACATACGAAAATGTTACATGGATTGAAGGAGACTACAAGCCCTAACTCCAAAGGTGCGAGGATGAAAACCACACATGCAATTGAAAATCTAAATTACAAACGAGTATAAGATCTTACAATTATAAATGAAATTTTCAAGAATTGTACTCCCACATGATTGCTTCAGATATCTCAGATAAAAGCTAAAATGGAAATGAATTGATAGCCAAACGATTAAAACCCATAACAGAAGAGAATCCAGTAAAAAAAACAACAAGAAGCCTGCCGAAGACTGATGGGCTCAAGACAAAATCTAACCAGTCAACCATCTTATCTGAAACCTAATTCTCTGGAACTATTCCTTAATGAGAAAATAATACGTAGAAGTGAGCATTTAAAAATTAAAACATGCAAACCATCAAAATAGGTATATGCATTTATAAAAGGTACAAATAATTACTTCAGTTTACAAGGATAGCTATTTGTTTCACCAATTAGTTCAGGTGGAAAATCATAATAAAGAACAATATAACTCGAGATTTACGTTTGCTGAGCAACTCTGATTAAATTCTAGATAACTAAAAAAAGTACAGCCTGATGAATTTAGAGGCTCGGAGAGGTTAAGACCTTCGAATGGTGTTCGATCATACACTGGAATGTGAAGACACCTAACCTCAAACACCCTGAAATTGGACAGAACTTTAAGTTATTAAGTCATTTATTTAGCAGTGGCAAACAGAACAAAACATGAAGTCCAAGCATCATGTTGATCATCGGGTAGAACAAAGAATTGAAAAGATGGTGTTTATGAATTACATGGAATCGAAAATCAAAAGACAGCATCTGCACAGTAGCCGAGTTCAGACATGAATAACGCATGTCATAAATGAGAATAAAAACAAGGACATCCAGAGGGAAGACAAACACATATAGCTATGTCTTTTGTCAATCCGAATCACACATGCACGAGAGCATACGTTTCTCTTATTGGCTTTATTTTAAGGCTGAATGCAACATATCTAAAGCAGTTCATACAGCCTCTGAGCAGAGGACGGATAAGCAGAAACTATGCCCTCTTAAAATGAGTTTACGGTGGAAAATATTCCAATAACAATAAAAGGATGTTTAAAAAACCATGTTCAGACCGGAACTAAAAACTTTTAGGGCAGTGACCACCAATTTCATCTAGGCAAACATTTTCTGTCATCATTTTAATGAATAATTTAAGAAGATGATTGCCCCGAATGTAAAAGGAAAAAGAAATGACAGTTGACGTAGTTGTTATGAAAGTAGAAAAAACAGAACTTACTTCCCAAGAGCTTTATGGTGCAAAGTAAGGCCCAAGCCAACACCATCCATCCCTGCATATACAAGAAAACAACTTCAGCATTCTAATAATGTCCTCAGTTGATGCAGCCAAAAGAGGAAACGACAATATGTTAAATCAAACACTAAAGAGAGAACACAATCATTTGAGACCAGAAAATCACTCCTCTGTTAATGCGTTCTCCATCTGCAAACCTTTTAGCAGAGTTAAATTTCAACCTAGAATTTATCACAATGATCAACAATTACCAGGGAGAAAGAGAAGAATCGGAGAATCTTTTAGAGGCTGCCCACACTCGACAGGGCAAAACCACCTCGGTGGCCCACCATCAGGCCTGATAATCTCCTTGGCTCCTTCAAGATAATCTTTCACGGTCTTGATCCCGTAACCATCATCCCACAAAACTTCCAAGTCATTTGAAATAACGTCTTTCACCCTCTTTTTCTCAACTCTAGTATATTTTAACCTTCCATTCCCTCCATCAATCAGACCCTCATCACTCTTCTCAATCTTCCTCACGAAACCATCAACCAAATCGCCTTTCTTTTCTTTCTCTTCAATGGAAGCTCCTTTCACCGGAATTGAATCAGAAGACAATATTTTTGACTCCCTGCCACTGCCTAAACTTTGAACTCTCACTCGAGACCTAAGCTTAGCCTCTGAATTCCTCACAAAATAAGGCAATACCAGGGAATTAACGACTGCCGGCATGGCTTGTATAAGCGATGGAAGACAGTAAGAGTTAAGACACTTCTACAAATTCCAAAGAACAGCTTAAAGGTATTCAAGCAACTTTCCGGTGCCCTTTTCAAGTACCAGCTTCAATTAAACACAACTATTGCATAAAATTATGAACTCCCTCTCAAAATCCACCACCTTAACAACTTGGAACTCTCATCAAGTACCATTCAGCAATTTTGAAACTCGGGTCACTTTTCAAGTGCTTTGTAAGCCACTGTACGAGACCCGAAGTCTCGAGCTAAGTGCCTACAGGATGAGCAGCTAAGCCAGAAGGGTCTTTTTCCTAAGCGATAAGTACTGAATCCTGAGCCCCCCCAAGGACGAATTCACCACCTTGACAACTTGGAACTCTCATCAAGTACCATTCAGTAACAGAAAAAACTCAACACTGCTCTCTAAACACTCAAGCAGAAACAAGGGACACCCTTTACATGAACTATTAGACCTTTTTTAGTTCAAATGAAGAGCAGCATGAAACCTTTTTTCAAGTACCAGGCAGTAATAGAGAAACAATTACACCGTATTTGGAATTAGATGTTTAAACACGCGCGCGCGCAATACTCCACATATGTGTGAACCAAAAAGAAACACCCAGAAAGCAAAATGACTGGTAGAACATGTACATTCCTTTCCAGTTCACTGTCTCATGACAGACAAATACCCGCCTTTAAGTTGGAATGTAATTAATGAAAACGAAAGACGATAAATGTCAAATTGGCAAGCAATTATCCATGTTTTGGATTTTAGGTGCAGCGTTTTTACAGTTACCTGCTCTAGCAGATATTTGAGTGGTATTCCTTTCTGATTTCTGTACAGACCAGACCACCTTCACATTTTCAGAACAACCATTCTCTGGTCATGGTCTGGCCTGGCTCACTGTCTTGACGTGCAATGCTGACCGCAAATCCAGTTAAAGATAGAGATACTTTTGACAACGTGGGGCTATGGTTTTGTTCCATTAATAATGCTGGTTGATGTGTTAAGTGTTTGGTTCCTGCCCTCTAAAGGCATATTTAAAAGGTAATTAATTGGATTTAGATATTTTTTAAAAATAGTTTTTATTTAGAAATATATTAAAATATATTTTTTAAAAAAAAAATATTAATTTAAATTTTTTTAAGTCAAATATAATTTTAAAGCATATTTAAATATAATTTTAAGTGATTTTTTTTTTGTTAAAGTTACTATTTGTAATAACTTCTATGTTAAAATTGTTATTCTCATATTATTTTCTTAATTTTTTTTGTGTTATTTTTTTTTTAAATCCAGAATTAGTACACGACTCCGATGAATGATTCTACGTTAGATGATACTACACTGTAAATATCACTAATTTCAGTTAAAAACAAATCACTACACTGTAAATATGCAATGATTGAGCGTCTTCTATGACAGCGAGGGCCAGGGTACTATCAAATTTTCACGAGGAATGTTGGACACACTGTATGGTTCAAAAGAAGAAAAATAAAAAGAAAAAAAGATTGGAAATCCGCTCGATTATGATTAGGTTATTTTTTAAAGTTTTTTTATATTTAAATATATTAAAATAATATTTTTTTATTTTTTTAAAATTATTTTTTAAATTATCGTATCAAAACAATCTAAAATATACTAAAATATTTAATTTTTAACAAAAAAAATAAAATAAAATTAGGACAAGCTCTCAAAAGGAAATGAAAACTGTTTTTTATGATTTTAATGGGTATTTTTCATTCAGTTATGGTCTAAGCTAATGTAAAAGCTTGGATTTCTTGACAATTGAATTAACTTGAATCAATCTCAAATTAATATTATTCTAATATTTTTTTTTAATAAGATTAATATTGTCTTAGATAAAAATTTTAAAGAAAAACTCAAGAAGTTAATCATGCCAGGTCTTACCTGGATTTGAGCTGATCTAGCTAAATCACCTGGATATGACCAAATTAATATTCTAACATCTTCGTATTCATTTTTTTATAGATATAGATATATAGATAAGATCTAAGTCAATGGATTGTTGACTCTACTAGCTAAATTTAATTACTAACAACATTAAAAGATTTTACAGAAATCACTAAATTTAATTACTAACAACATTAAAAGTTTTTACGGATCATATAAATAGTGCAAGCATGTCCTCTCACTTTGTTTTTTCTTTCTTTCTTTTAATTTATTTATTTATTATCATTTAATCATAATTTATTTATGTTTGTTTTCTATAAATTTATCATAATTTCAAACAAATATCATATTATATAGTTGGTTCTCAATTTTATATGAGCATCCTTTTTACTATCATTTAATTAAGTTAAAAAGTAGCAAATGGATCATATCAAAGAAAAAAAATAAAATATATATAATTATTAAATCCAAATGAACCCATGAATAGTCATGAATTTAACAGATTAAAACTTAATTAATCTAATATTACCATCTCAATATTAAAAAAAAATATTATTTTTAAATTTTTAAAAACAAACTATTTAGATTAATTGTAAACCCGTCAAGCTAACTAGATTATATTAAAACAACTCTTATATATTTTATTTTAAAATTGGATAAAAAAAAGCAAGAAATTGGATTGCAAGACTTAAAAGTTAGCTTCTAGACTAAATTTAACAACAATGACAACAGAGTTTTTTCCAGCTTAAACATTTTTTATATTCAAATTTTTTTTGGCCAGGGAAAAAGAAGGTAAGGTTAAAGCCTGAAGTCGTTTTTCAGAAGGTAATCAGGCTTACTAGTCACTAGTTAGTACATGATGATGGTTGTTGAAAGCGATAGTACTTCCGGCTACAAGGTGGCAGCCATCGGAAGGAAGATAACTGAAAAGGAAGGCAAGCTTTCCGGCTACAAGGTTACAGCCATCGGAAGGAAGATAAGTGAAAACACAGGCAACGTGCTCCATTCTTTAGCCTTCCATTTTTGTTCACGAAATCTTTCGGCCTTTTCGCTTCCGGAGAAGTGGCGCAGGATACGGCCCAGCCTACCATTACCTGCTGCAACTACTGGAAGGCGAAATATAGACAATGTGTAGTGATGTTCCTTGCAGCAACGAGCTGAGCTCGTCTCCTGTGTAATCAAAGGAGAAAAAAACAAGTTTATTATCATTTCGGTTCAAATCGAGGGAAGGCTGCTGCGAGACTGGCCATTTTTCAAGGGTCAAACGCTGGAACTTCATGCAAAGGAGAATGTAAAGCATGATACACTGTTCTGTCAACAATATTCCTGTAAGGATCCTCCTCTCGTTTCTTCAGCAGATAAGCAATGCAACCTTCAACTTCAGATTTTATGTGCAGGTATAATTGTTTAGCATTTTCTCTGTCTTCAAGTATCTCTTCCTTTCGGCCCCTGGTAGCTATAGGCTTTCCGAACAGAAAATAAAATCGGCCCGGTAGCTTTGGTAGGAGACCTGGGAGATATAGTTCTTGGTTGGCAACCTCCCCTTTACTCTTATCCCTGTAAGCATGCATGAAGTTCTCTCAACATAAATGTATCAAAAAGAAGCTATCGTATTTTATGTTAGCAATGATCTCTACAACCATTCAATGAGTACATAGCATTGCAGGGAGAGTAAATCACCTTATTCTAATAGAGCTACTAGTAGCGTTTCTGATGTAGTCATTAAGCACTGGGATTTTCATTAAATCGTTGTAATCAAGTACAAGCTGCAAAATCCAAAGCAAAAGAACTTAAAAAATAAAATAAGAGGTAAATTTGATTGCAATCTTCAGTTCATAAAAGGAAGAGAGGGAAAGTTCATAAAAGGAGAGAAGCAAAAAAGAAAGTGAGAAGTACAGAAATGCACATCTCAACCGGAGTATGGGACTTGTACATTGCATAACTTGCATAATAAGTAACCCAGAAAATGATATATCCACAGATTTGTTTTTCAAATTTCTGCCAGAGAATGTCTGGTTCATCCATAAATCTGCTATGAGCACATACAACACATAGCTACATCAAGCCATGGCCAGTTTTTTCTATTTTTTCCGAAGCCCTTTAGGTAAACAAATATTGTGGAAATAACACAGAAAAATACAAAGAATGTATGAACAAACTGAGGATCCACAACAAAAATATAAGAGATATGTGGCAGAAAAAAAAGACAGTCTTACCTCTGCTATATCATCTTCTCCTACAGTTCCAAATGGTACAATTGTAGCCCCAAACCTTGCTGCCATTCTCACAAATTCTTGTTGATCAGGCCAAAATAGCCTATATTCTTCACCCTGTAAATTGCAAAAGCTTCGTGATTGAACAGAACCAAGCTTCAGACAAATAAAATGCAAGAAATAACACATTCATAAATCTCAAGAAAAAGGTTAGAGTAAAATACTTCACAGCAGAGTGACTCCTGTTTCATGGTAAACACCTTCATCTTACCTAAAATTTTCTTTATTAATTAGTAAAGATGGAGCCAATGGCCTAGCAGTTTGTATGCAGTATCAATGGCATATATACATGAACATGCAATTGAATTTGAAGGATATAACTGTGGAAAAGTGAATGCATACACACACACACAAAAAAAAAAAACAAGAAGAAGAAGAAGAAAAGAATTAGACAAGGGAAAGATTTGCGCTTGGACAGCTATCCAGTGCAATTCAATTTCTACGGGTGACTGGTGAGCATGAGAAAACCTTCCTGCTTCAACGGCATAAGTGAAAGTTTTTTACTATAAGGATTAATTTGTACTTCTTTAACCACCCTTCTTGCCTGCCACTAAAACAATTTCATCCATGCAAAAATATGCTGTTGCAGGGGAATCTCAGGAAACAGAATTTCTATAATTTTGAAACTTGCTCGTGTTAAATTTCCTATGCATATGCCCCATGCCACCTACAACTGCTTGTATGAAAGCAAAAGAACATGCCACTGCCCATTCTCAAAAAAATCCTCCCAAAAAGCATAAAAGAAAAGGTTGGCAGCCAGATAGTGGCCTAAAAAGAATCTCTCCAAGAGATGCTAAAAGTCAGATTACAACAGAAGCTGCATAGCAAGATCAGGGGTCTAAGCTCTCATCAGCTACTGTACCATGATATTTTCCACAATTTCTAACACGGAAGCTACAAATCCTAGTTCCAAAAGTTTTTGAAATCTTACAATTTGTACAGTTTATAACTTTATAAACTAATAACCACAGAAACTTGAATTCCACTTCTTATTGTTTCAGTTACACAATAACCAAAAAACCATTTAATATATAAGAAATGGTGGTGGCATAATAATAAGTTTAGAAGAAACATAGTGTGTGATGGTAATAGATACAACATGAAGATGCTATTGTTATAATAAAGTTTCAGCTGGGAGAAGAAAATGGTGCTTTTGCTGGTGGCAAAAACAAGGTGGTCTATGCAGTCCTGCAGGTTAACAATAATGGTGGTGAGGTGTCAGCCATTAAGATTATGGCAAGGAAAAAAAAAAGCCACTCTACTTGTACAAAGTGCTCAACATTAGTCAACCACCCATGGCAGCAGAATAACACTGAATAAAAAAAAGTGTCCAAAAGTTTTACACTATATATCCTGCTAGCATCTCATTTGCAACAATGAAACAAAGCAGGTACTTTGATGATAAGGAAAACAACGCTTGAAAACGGTATGATTTTCAGCTCACAAAATAAGTAATAAATTTGTTGGAATTGACACAAGCTTACCCTGTGATGAAGGGATTCCCGAGCACCTCCAGGATAAAGAAGCACATGAGATTTTGTTGACAGCAATTTGAAAAGATTGCCGGCTGTGGCAGGTACTGCACCCATTACTTTCATCCAATCACTAAAAGAAAATTCAGGAGATGAAACCCACTCCCTTTCTCTTAGTACAACTGGATGCGCTACACCACGAACCATGATATTTCTCTCTCTCAAGAGCTCTAAGACAAGGGAACAAGCTTCAAGTCCAATCAACATGTGGTTGCCAACAAATAAGACAGGACCTTCATTTGGAACCCCATGAAGACCTTTCACTATCTTCCCGTCATCCAAAGTTGAGAACATGGCAGAACCAGTAGCAAAGCTTAACAACCTGAAATTAAAGCAATTGTGATATAATTTTGATCCTTAGATAGACAAATATATGTGCTGGGATGCAACTTAGAGTAGCTGTTTAGGCTGGCATGTAGCCAATGCCTAGGCTGGGAGCATCAAGCTGGGGTATAACCCAAAGGAAACACCCCAATCCTCATACCATATCATGATCAATTGACTTTAACATAAAATATGATTTCTAATAACTTTATGAGGATTTGCCTTTTGGTTCCATAGTTTTATCTGTAGCAATGAAATGAATTCATTCAACATCAATAGATTTCGGCTATTATGTCTTAATGCTAAATGAAAACTTTTAACAGGAAGAAATCACGAGAAAAGAGGAAGAAGGAATGGGAGAGCGAACAATGATATCCATATCTTTGAGGCTCTACCTTAGTTACAAAACATAACATGCTTGGAAGATGTGAGAAACCAACCAAGACCAACTTGAGATCCCAATTGGCTTTCTCAAAGCAATCAGTTTTTGTGGAAGAGGAAGTTGCCAGAACAAAGATTTAGAAAACAAAATGAGAAAGGATAAAGAAATAGAAAGTTCTTACAAAGAATATGCTTGATGCACATTGTTGAAAACTGATAGATCAGATATAAAGAGAGAGAGGCTCTAGCTTGACCAGGATCAAGTCTCCATGGTCTCATTTTAAATTTAGTCATATACTTTAGAAAAGTATGGTAGATTAAGTTATTCAGAAGTACTCATTAATAAGTAACAATTAAGAAACTATGTACCAAATTGCTCCAAGGAATTACCCAACTAGTTCATCATATCCGTATTTGAATTCTGACATGCTTGGTGGCACAAAGTCTGTTACAAAATTAATCATCCTTGAACGACGATATTTGCCAGTACCTTTAATAATAGTAAGCAAATTAACACCATCTTCCTGTACCATCACAAAGAAGGAAAGAAACAGGAGAAAACAAATTATAAATTTTTCTTCCCATATTGCATTGAAATTAAAGAGTGAAAGCCTCATGTTGAGAATATTAGCACAGAAAAATACCACCGACCTAACATACGAGGCATTAGCAAGACAAAGTGAGGAGCATTAAAGTATAACATTGCTCACTGTACAAGCTAAATAATAAAAAATTCACGCAGTGTGAGAAAGCCATTATATTCATTCTGCATCGACAAAGTTGTTATCAAATGGGGAGACAGGGAAAGTGTCACAATTAAATTGATGGAGACAACCTTGAAAATAAGATATGCACTTAAATATGCTCAATTTTCCCAGTAATGATATCACAGCAGCATTTTGTTCAAACATTACATACAACGATCATGCCATGTCAACAAAGAATAAACGGTGCCATGGCAAGTGCTAATGGAGAGAAAGACATGTCAGTAAGTGTCAAAAAAGTTGTAAATCTACCAGTATAGTGCAGATGCAGTGAAACGGAGTTAAATAAGTGCTTTTTGATTTATTTTTATTTTTCATAAAAAGGTACTCAGAGGATAATCATCAGCATTCTTATTTCTAAGAGATAACTCAATCTCTCTATTTTGGAAGGGAGGTGATTGAAATTTGAAACATTAATCTTTTAGCTAGTGTCTGGCTGTTTTAATGACTTCAAAGATTGGGAGCAAGGATTAGTCAAAAACTGAAAATACATGTGCAGGAAAAAGATAAAAGCAACTGCATTCTGAACATATGAAAAAAATTGGCTGTAGAATACACTCAAACTGATTCAAAAAGGTATTGTTACTTTCTGGCAGATTAAAACCTTCCTGTGCAGTTTGTCAAGATTAAAATCTTTTCTAAGGAATTTCAAGCACAGGGGAATCGGCTTTCATTGATGGTGATCCTGCCAAGAGAGTGACTGAATCTGGTCTGTACGATGGATACTTGACACAGGGATGTATGTTGCTCGGTAACTAACATTAAGATGTCAGTTCAAATTTAATTGATTTAAAATTTTGACATGTTGAATCTTGAAAGATATTGAACAGTCAAGGAGCATCGCAATGGCATTTAAGATACCCACTCATACATACACCCACTTAACTGAGACAAAAACATTAACACTACCACTAATTGTCCTGTACCAGCAAAATAGTATGCCCGTTGTCCTTGAAATAACGCACTGTGCAATTCTTCAATGAACTTTTCAGTCGCTGAGCTTCATCTCCACTAGGAAGCATGTAATCATTACCACTGAAAGATAAATACAGGATCAACTTTAAAATTCCTAGACCTGACATGCATGCTGCATCTCTAAGAAAATCGAGCATGAGAAAAAATTTGCTTTAAAGAAACACACACTTTTCTACAATAAATAAATGTGTGAACCTAACTTGCTAGTTGGATCTTTCGTTGCAGGTCACAGTGCAAAGTTGTGCTAAAACAATTACACAACATAGATAAAAACAAATTTTCCAATTCATGCTGATATGCCTGAAATGTGCATTCTTTAATTAAAAAAAAAGGTGCTATACTCTTCATGGTAGCAACAGAAAGAATGCATGTATGAAGCAAAGAACCTTCAGTGATTATCAAGGCAACAGAAGGAGAGCTTCTCTCAAGGTACGTAAGAAGGTGCCTAGTGTAAATGATTATCCAACTCAAAACTACTGCCCATCAGCCACATGACAATGAGAAAGAGAAAAACGCTGGAAAATGCTGGTGCGAAATTATTGGTGGAGCATGCTAAACTCACTTTTGCATACTTTATTAAATTCCTAAACATTGTGAAAATATCAGTCTTAAGATTCTGGGCTTTCATTAGTCAGTTAAATTTTCCATCCACCACCGTCACTTCTATAGTAAAAAACATGTAACACAGAATAGCAACAAGAGATATAGCATGATCAGTTATAAAATCATAACATATAAAAAACTAGAAAAAAAATCCTGAAGAGTTTTTTAAAAACATAGATACATATGCAAAGGAGAAGCAATAAAATGGTGTCTGGGGATGTGCAAAGGGACAGGAACTAAGACCAGGGAGAAGAAAGACCTTGACAGGACTAACACTTCAGCTTTCACAGCATGAATCCGGGAATTAGTATAAGAAGCTGCTGATTTGAGCAGTTTCAACTTCCAAATAAGAGTGTCTTTTGGAACTATATCAGCCAAATCCTGAAAGCGAACATGTTTACATCAGTTTACAGCCTCGTAAAAAAAAGGAAAAAGAGAATGGCAGGACAACAAGCTGAATGCACATGGACAATTGATCTAATATAACTGCATGGCACCATTGGCGGAAGTGAGAAGGCAGTTACGTTGAGAAGATCTAGTTTGTCATTGCTAGACACTGTATTAGAGCATATTGTGCTAGCAATAGAGTCTTAATCAAGTTCAAAGCAGAAGAGAAATTGGCAAATAGATAATAGGGGATTTACCACAATCCAGTGGATTAGACACAGGCAAGCAGCAGGTGACTGTGCACAACCGATCCTAATTTTTCCTATTGTAACATTTTTATGACAATATTATACCTTTCAATGTGTGCTTAAGATCTTCAGTATATTATATCAAAACAACAGATTATAACAGATATAAAATCTTATCGCGTATGTATATTGCCTCCTTAAATTCAATAAAATAAAATGTACAAAGGGCTAGGCAGTGCTATCTTCACTTCTTACAGAAAGACAAGGTAGCAAAGCAATTAGATTCTGAAATAATTGTTCAATTTGTAATCTGCGAGGTAGTCTATGATCAATATTGACGCTTGCCATCTTCACCGGATCACCTATTGTAAAGAAAGAGAAAATAACATCAGTGAAGCATTTGAAATCACAAAACAGATTCCACCAAATGATGACAATTACATCTTAACAAGATATCAAAATGTTATTCAATAAAGTTTCAACTTCCAGGAAAAAAAAATCATAGTGAGACATTTTAAAACAGGGTGGTCATGTTTTCTGAAGAAACAGGAGAGATCCACGCAACTTTTTCAGAGTTAAAGAGCTAAAGCAAACTAATGATAGATGTTTTTTTTTAATCCTGGCAGCATATTGTTTAATACAGTGACAGGCTCAGAGATATATTTAAATAGAAACAGCTAAATCTAATCCAGTAACAAAATAATAAATGAAATAAGAGAGCAACAGATCATGTATACCCATAATAAAGCTAAGAAGATAGGGAACTGCATTGTATAATCCATCAGGCCAGGCCTCTGAAAGAGGGAGCAGGGGTTGAAGCTGTGACCTGTCAAATGATGTAGCTAAAATAAAAGGCTAATTAGTCAGACTACAGCAAGGAATATCAACCAAAGTCTTCAAGAACACGGGTGAAGAAATTACTGCATATCTGGAAACTGACCTGGATTGGCCAATATCACTACAAGATCGATTTCAGGATTACGAGCAGCAATGGCAAGAACAAGACATCCCCCAAAGGAATCACCCAATAGATAAATTGGCTTATTTGGAGATGAGGCATGCTCGAGCCTAACAGTCTTTTCAACAATTGTCACCAGCCCTTCATGCAAATGAATCCCGTTAAAGCATGGATGGATAATGAAGTTTCATCAGTAGAAGAGTATACCCAGAAACCAAAACCTAACATGAAAGGTACAAGGGTGAGGACAGCACATGCAAGCAAAAGTGCAATTTTTGACGAATTAGAAGATCTCACCATCACAAATGAGATTTCCAGGAAATCTATTCACAAGTTATGATTTTTTACATGCAAGCTATAAAGAAACAAAGAAAATGGTAATGACTTCATTGTTAAACTATCAAAACATCTAATAGAAGAAAAGGCCAGCCAAACTGCCCAAGGTCTTAATTTAACTGCCAAAACTCAATGAAGTAATCTGATGAATTTAGAGGCTCTGGTAGGCTGAAACCTTCAAATGGTGTTCGATCACACACTGGAATATGAAGGCATCGAACTTCAAAAACCCTGCAGTTTGACAGAACTCCAAGGTATAAACCACTTATTTAGATGAACATCAATAATCAGTTATGATCATTGACTAAAACAATTAAAAGAATGAAATACTTGACCACTTTTGCCGCTACGTTACCAGGTTCTCATTGACAAGATGACCAGAAATCGCAGAAGGAAAAACACAACCCGCAAATAACAAGAAAAGAGCAAAACAAGAGGAATGCCCTTGACTTGAAACGTAAGTAGCTCATTTTCTGATACATATCCAAATTACATATGTGCATAAAAGCATACACTCATGATTGCCATAAAGCTTAATGCAATAAATTTGAAACAGTTCAAGCAGTTTCAAACAAGAGGGCAAGAGTTCAGAAGGTGCACCCTGTTGATGAGAATTTTCAGAGGGAAAATATTTCACTACAGATAAAAGCATGTTTTGAGAACTATCATCTCAGGGCAGAACCAAAACCTTCCAGCATGGTGAGCACCAATTTGAGGTTCTCGCACAGTGGGATTTGAAACAGAAACAACAATAATAGTCATCATGATCTTCATGAAGGTAGAAGTAGCAGAGCTTACTTCCCAAGAGCTTTATGATGCAGAGCCAGTGCAGAGCCAACACCATCAAGCCCTGCATGCACAAATACCAAAAACAAATAGCATTGTTTATATTAAAAATCCAAAAACTCACACAGCTAATGTAGAATTCCAAAAATATCAAGTAAAATAGTGAAGAGCAAAACGACTCGTTGGAAACCAGATACTTACAAAACAGAAATCCAATCCATCTATAATGCTTTGGAGACCTTGTTTCGAAGTTAAATTTCAACTTAAGAGTTTATCACAATTACCAGGGCAAAACAGAAGAACTGGAGAATCTTTTAACGGTTGCCCGCACTCAACAGGGCAAAACCACCGGGGAGGCCCCCCGTCAGGCCTAATCATCTCCTTGGCTTCTTCAAAATAATCCTTCACCGTCTTGGTCCCGTAACCATCATCCCACAAGACATCTAAGTGACTTGAAATAACATCTTTAACGCACTTTTTCTCAACTCCACACTTTAAGCTCGCATTCCATGCATCAGCCCGACCCCCAGTCTTCTCTTTCTCCCTGATGCCTCGATCAATCAACACCCCATTTTTCTCTTCCTCTCCAATCAAAGAAGCTCCATGCATTTGAACAGAATCAGATGGCAATCCTTTTGAGTCACCACCACTTACGCTTTGAACTCTTACTCGAGACCTGGGCTTAAGCTCTGAATTTGTCAAAAAATAAGACAATACCCGGGAAGTAACAACTGATGCCATGGCTTGTATATTCAGACCTTTCACAGCTTCCCAAAGAACAAAATAAAGCTGATTCTATTTTCAAGCACCTATTAGAAAATCCCAGGACCTATTTCTAAGTAGTTGATCCCAGAAGGAGACGCAAATTAACAGCACTCTCTTGGAGTGTTAACCTAGCGCACTGTTACAGATAATTCAGAATTCGTTGTAAGATTCACCAGTTGAACAACTTGGGACTTTCCTCGAGTACTAAGCATCCATTTACTTGAGACACTTTTCACACGCTACTAGTCCTTAAGAAGAGCCACAGTGGTAAAACGCATACTCTAGAGTGCTCCTAAGACAATCAAAAATGGTACAATGACAGCCCTTTTCAAGATTCACTAACTGACCAACTTGAGACTTCTTTCAAACACCTGACACAGTAAGAAAACCCTGTGCTTGAAAATAGCTAAGAATCCAATAAACCAAGCTTTAAAGAAAACCCCAAAACCACTCCAAATTCCAGAGAGACACCGCCACCCTCTATAAGCTTTCCACCCAAAAAACAAAAACAGAAAATGAGCCAAAATGAAAACTTGAAGCAAACTCAGAAAGCAAAATGTCACTTGTGTGGATTCTAGAATATCTACGTGTGCTCCTGCAGTTCTTAGAACACATGACATAGAAACGCCAACCATAAATCAATAAAAAAATATAACTAGTAATAATTTATTCATTATTAAAAATAAAATAAAAAACCAATAATTGATTATGAGATAAATTGTGCAGTTTCAGAAAGTAACACCAGTTTTGGACTCACCTGCTGCTCTTTTAGATATTTGAGTGGTCTTTTTGTGTACTTCAACACAAATCACTTGGTGGCCCTGCTGGGCCCAGCATGTTGTTTCACCAGCCGCAGCC
This sequence comes from Populus tomentosa, assembly GCA_018804465.1. NCBI lineage: Eukaryota > Viridiplantae > Streptophyta > Magnoliopsida > Malpighiales > Salicaceae > Populus > Populus tomentosa. The sequence goes on from JAAWWB010001745.1 coordinate 24,441, forward strand.
ATGCAGCATAAAATGAAAAGGCTGTTCTGGTGAAGTGCGGCTATGGCTTTTTTCATTGCAGAACTGCCATTTGCCAGTTTCATTAGCTTTAAATACTTGGAGGTAGTGGGGTCTCATTTGGAATGACAACTGCTATTTAAAAAACATTAAGGGTTGATTTCATTAAGAAAAAAATAATTTAAAATCAATATTCAAGCGTAGTTGTACAACCTTATCCAGAACAGATCTTGTCATGGTTTGGAAGGGTTAACTTTAATTCTTTTTTAAAAAAGTAGAACTATATTAAAAATAATAAGTTAAGGAATGAGTTTTGACAGAATATTTCTGGGTTTCTTAGATAATATTTAAAAATAAATAGCAGTTAAAGAATTTTAATATATTATAGGATGTATAGAAAATTAATGAGTCAAGGATATCTTTTTTAACTAATTGGATTGGATCTGGTAATCTCTCGTTTATATGTAAATCATGAAATGCTATGGTTTTTTATAGTATTTTATTCATTTGCCTATTTTAAAATAGTAACTTGAGTAAAAAAAACATATTCAATTTTTATTAGTT
>JAAWWB010001488.1:0-75008 GCA_018804465.1 Populus tomentosa
ATGAGGAATTTATATGAGTGGGGAGGGGTGGTGGAGGAGGGGCATTTTGTCACATTTGCATGTGATTTGGTGATAATAATAAATAAATAGATAAAGATAATAAAGAATTGAACGAAATTAGTTGCTTGGTCTGTAAGAAAACAAGCAGATATTAGCTCCAGGCATTTGTCTATATTAAGAAAACATGCAGAGATAGAACATCAGAAGGTACACATAATTTTCTATGAACTTATAACCATACCCAAATAACCTATATTCTAGATTTGTCTGGTCTTCATTTTGGTTGGCCCAAGTTTTTGGTTTCTTATGCCTACAAATAGATTTCGTGTGCTTATGCATCTGGAATGTATTCAAGGTTTATGGTCAGACATTAGCTCCAGGCATCTAATTTTTCTGCTCTATTTGTCTTGCAGAGGTCCACGAAGGCCTGGGAGCAATATTCATCCAGACCTTTCACCAATGGGGAGGGATCCTGATTTTATTTAGGCATGTCCAGGCTGTCTTATTATCTTTCCTGTCCCATTTCTTTTTCGGTTTGTGTGAATGTGGGAAATGGTAAAAAAAAAAAAAAAAAAGGTAATAAAAGATATGCTCCTTGCGTATAGGGTTTCTTTCCATCTTTTCTGTTTCTATGCATGGAACAAAGGACATTTTGTATATTACTAAGTGAGATTTTGGTATGTACATTTGTCCTTTCAGTGGTGATTCCTTGTATTTTTTTATTAATTTATTGTCACACTAGTTTGTAAAACTTTGCCATTGAAATGAGCCAGAATATCTAGTATTCTTCCCTGTTCTCAACAACTGTGCTTGACCTTGAAGCACGTTTAACCATGTAAACACTGATGACAATTTAGCTTGCCCTATGTCCGTCGTTAATGATTGATTGATTTGGAACCAAATATGCCTTTTAAGTAATCGGGAGGAGAATTTTTAAGGTTGTGTAATCTAGTCGGATTTGTGTTGGTCAATATTTAGGTAACATGCTTGTCGTCTGCAATTGGATGCCAAATCATCTTCTTAAGACTTGATTGGAAGTTCTTGTATAATGCTTGTGATTTTCTGCGTTATATTCTGGTGTACTGATTGTGAGGCGAAATCACTAATTAAAACAGACTTTATTAACATGGTAAATGTAAATGTTGGCTTCTTTACATAAAGTGACTTGACTTGGAGGTTTCCTTCGATAAGACTGTCTATTTATGGCATTTCTTGAAAGTAATGTCAACTTTGTTTTTGCTTTTCTAATCAAGTCCTAGTCTTTTATTTTTTATTAAAAAAATGCTGGAATGATGATGTATTAGATTAATCTTAATTTAATAGGGTTAACTTATCCAATTCATGACTTAAATTATGGTTTTAATTGTGTTTAATAATTATTTTTTTAAAATCTATTTTTATTTAATTAAATAATTATAAAAATAAATATTTGTAAGAAAGAAAAGACAATGAAAAAATTATTGAGAAGAAATATATTTCTTCAACTTAAGAAGTTCATTTTCTTAACAATGTATTTTTTAATTATTTGGATGATTGTATTTTATTTTATTGTTGCACGCATTGTGTTTTAAGTAAAAACATATCATGATTTAAAAAGCTAGTTTAAAAAAAATTAAAATAATTTCTTAATATTTTGTATATGATTGAAGGAAAAAAACTAATAAATGTGATAAAACAATGTAAACGTTTCATTAAAAAAATATAAAAAAGTAATTTTATTTCATTAATTATTCATGAGCAATCATTTATTTACTTTATTGCATATTAGGTACACAATATAGAATAAAATTGTTAATACTCCAATAAAAACCTACAATATTATTGACGAACCATGGCAAAATATAACAATAATTTTAATATCCCATGTTAATTTAAAAAAAACAATAATTTTAACATCATATTGGCCTCTTTTTTTTCATAGTGCATAAAAACACATCAACGACACTTCTCCAATCAAAAGGAGCACATTGACATTAAATTTGATTTTTTTGTTCATGAAATCTGGGTAAAGGATCGCTTTTTTCTCTTCTTCGTTATTTTTCGATGACTCTCTCCTCTTTTAAATTCATGGATTGAAATGTGAATAAAATAAATATTTTGATTAAAACATAAAAAGATCCAAACTAAAGGACTAAAAATGAAATTGGAAAAATTCCATAGGCAATTTTCTTTAAAAAAACATTGGAGGAATAGTACCCAAAAAGAAAAAACCCTTTTTTATCCCATCATCAATTTTGATCCTTGAATTTTTATATTTTTATTAGGAACAAAATTGTATTTTTTTCATTCAAAATTAAATACCAACTTTTAACACCATGACAATGCGATATAAAGGAATTTAAAACAAATTATTAAGTTTAATCTAAAGTCAATAAAATGTGGAAAAATACAATAAATAAAAAAACAATTGAAATCTGCAATATTTTGTGAAGTGGTGAATAGTGAATTCACCACCAATTTTAGGTTTCTTTTAATTATGAATAAATTTTAAAATATATCCAACCAATTATCACAATATAATCAATGAGTTCTCCTAAAATACTAATGAAAAAATTGGTGGATTCTTAACTATCATATATAATTGTTAGTGGCATAAGCTTTTTGTTAAGTTATTGAATGAATGACGACTCAATAGAATGCGTTCACTTTTAAAAGGGCTAATGTAAAATTTTATTAAAAATATATTTTTTTAAAAACACCACTATTTTAAAAATAGCAAAATAACATAGTTTTTTTTTTTGTTGATAAAATAACATAATTTGTTATAAGTGGCAATTGAGAAATGTGATATCTTAAGATGTTGATGGAAAGTATGATATTTAAAGAAATTCTTATATGGACTCAAACAAATTAAAATAAAGAGAGAAAAAAAAATAAATAAAGAAAGAAAGGACCCAAAAAACACATAAAACCTCTGATTACGACACCACCAGTGTTATTGAAAAGATACTGATGAGATGAATACCAAAAAAGAGAGGCCATAAATAGTTACAAAAATCAATTACACTCTTCATCCAAAAGTAAATGAGTAACTATAATGAGCAGAAGGAAATACCAAAAAAGAAAGAAAGAAAGAGACCCCGAAGGCACACTAGATCTCTGATTATGACACCACTAGAAAGCTTTTAATAAGATAAATTCAACAATAAAAAAAAATCACTAACGATGATTAGAGTGGGCCACACTCTTTGGATGCATCATTTACCTTTTCATATATGTGTGGCCTACTCTAGTCACGATTGGTAGCATTCATTATAATGATTTAATGGTATAGGAGTTTAAGAAAATTAATGATCCTTTTTAGATATGGTTTAGTCTAAATAACCATAAAAAGGGAAAGAATATTAATATAAATTGCCTATGTAATTAAATGAAAATGTGTTTTTGAAACTAATTGTGTTAAGTCGATGATGAAAATTAACTAATTTTTTTTTTGAAAAAGGCAACCATGAGCAATTTTAATGGCCATTCAGCCAAGGTAGAAAAAAAGTTAGGGATTAGGTATGACAGTTTGGTTTGCCATGGTTTGGACACATAAAATCATAAAATAAAACTTGAATATGGATGTATAAAAATGACACTCTTTGCTCGCCTCCGCCTTCAATCCATACTCCTTTTTCTCCACCTCCACCACCACCTCAACTTCTCCACCTCCCCACTCTCCTCCATGTCCAAATCACGAGTGACCCTCTCCCTCCTTAAAACTAAAACTAACCTGAAAAAATAAAGCTTCACCGTTTATTGTCGGATCAAACTAAGTTTTAGATATGTTGTGCACATCATCACCCTCTATAATTTGGCTGAAGGGATTGAGATTATTAGCCTTCATTTGAGAGATATGACATATGAGGTATTTTTAACAAAACCCACCTTGAGTTAGTCAAGGTCACCATCTTATTTCTCCTTCTTTTATCATTAGATTCACCTGAAATTTACACATGGAGGTTCCTCTAGGTGCATTCTTCCTTCTAGTTGGTGGAGATTGTAAACAAACATCCCAACAAAAACTTGTTCTTACTGAACAATAAATCGTCATTTTTCAGATTAGTTTGGATCTTTGCCTATATTTGGTCATTTAATTGTTATTTGGAAGTGAATTTTGGATATGTTGTGTACAATATGATGGTCCACAACTTCACTGTTAGGATTGAGCTAGATTTGAGTGTACACTAAGTTATATCCATTTGAATATACTGCTCCCAAACTCAATAATATGCCTACGGGGTTAGAAATTAGTGGGTGGGTGTGTATAGATGATTTGTGATCAACCACAATAATTGACATCTCCATGTAAATCAAAATTAACCGAATAAATATTTAATCTGACTAGTCGACCTGTTTGGGGCTGGTGGCATCAACAAGGTTGATGACCAGCATATTTAATTTGTCTGGATGACAAGTTTGGGGCTAGTGGAATCAATGGTTGATGATTGATATATTGAATTTGACTAGCCGACCTATTTGAAGCTAGTGACATCAATGAGGCTGATGACCAACTTATTAAATTTGACTAGCTGGCTTGTTTATGGCTACCGGCATCAAGGAGGTTAATGACCAACATATTTGATTCGACTAGTTAACCTGTTTGAGGGTAATAATATCAATGAGGTTGACGACCGATATATTAAATTTGACTAGCTGACTAGTTTGAGGTTAGTGGCATCAACAATGTTGATGGCTGGTATATTTAATTGATTAATTGTCCAGAGTTTAGCTAGTGATGTTAGTGTCATTGATTGTTAAGATACTTGATTGACCAAGTTTCTCAAAATGGAGCTGGTGGCATCAATATGTTTGTATTGATGGGTTATTAATGAGTTATTAGATGGAATCAAATAGATGACTAATAAAATAAAATTATGTATTTGTATTAAAGTGTTAATTGTTGATTAATGAAATAAAATAAAGGTGTATATGGTTTGTTATACTATAGCTCAATTTTATTGATGATTAGTAATGTAATGGTAAGGGTCTAGAATGGTAGGACCATGGATTTGTTTGGAATGTTTGTGGATTGTTGATGTCGATATTTGGGATAATTTAATTTTTAGAGGAGACACCAGTAAAATTTCATTAAATAAAGAGAGTTTTCATTTGAAAGCAATAAATCGAGGTAAAGTGCAAGTCTTAAATCTTTTTGAAAATGAATAAAAAATAGTGCGAAAGATAATAACATGGCCTATGTGAAAAGGAATTGAAATGATGAACCATGATGATGAGGAATATGGACTGTGCGAGATTGAATGAGGCAAATAACCATGTAAAAAGTTAAAATGATGTGTTAAGAGAAAATGAATGTGTATCTAAAATGAATCACAAAAGGGAGCCAATATGGTATATAATGTGTTAAAATAACATGAGTATTGATTAGAACAAACTGAATACTCGAGAAGTCAAAATGGCATAAACATGTTTGTAAAACAAAAGGTGTCATAAAATAAAAATAAATGTATTAGGGATTAAAACAATGGTGTGAACTAGAGATGGTTGGGAGGTATATATACAATAGTACAAGTTAAGTGTATATGAGAAAGTGAATCGAAGTATAAGTCAAACGTGTTGTGAACAAGAGTTACAATGATGCGACTATGATTGTTAAATGAGTATTATGATGAAATAAAAGTTCATCAATGATTGGTGAAAATGTATTAAATTTGAATCAATATATCTACATAAACAAAGTTAGTGAAATTTGTTTTACTTGTATCATTGATAATTGTTAATAACCCTGATGATGTAAATATTTATTAAAAGTTTTGTGATTTTGTATAGTTTATAAGTATTTTCTTTAGGATATCACGACTTCTCGTGAAGCATTATTGAGTTAGTTTTTCTATATTGAATAGGTTCTAGTATTATTTGGTGAATGTTTGTAAATAAATCTCATGTAAATAAATTGGAAAATAATGTACTATACAAAAGTGTAATTATAGATTATTTAGTCTGTATTTCTTAATTAAATTTCTAGATGTTGAGTTAAGGCAGTTCTTATGGTTGTATAAAAAAATACCCCTAATTTTCACATGCAAGACAATTAGAAAGATGAAAATCATACTTAAAGTACGAGGTGTTACAAAGAGAGTAAACTCTAGTTAAATCCAGTTGGAAATAAGACAGGTGTGATATAAGATCAACACAGCAATAGAAGGTCAAGAACAAGAAGAAGATTGAGAAAAAGTAAACTTTTATTAAGTATTTTTCTCTAAACTCTCTTAGTTATTCTCTCTATTTTTATGCTTATTAATAATGCTGAATAACAAGTCTTTTTATAGACATAAAATCTTAAAAAATCAAAATCAAGGATACGAGGAAATCCTAATCTAAATAGAAATTGTACTCTGCTAACTAAACCGGTTAACCGTTTCTGAAAGTTTCGGAATCCAAAATCTAGTTTATTTTCAACACTCTCTTTAATTTCTTCATAACTCCTAACACATCTCTCATTTTGATAAAAACATCATATTTGAGTGACTTTTTGAATATATATGTGACTTGGTCTTATATCTTTACATACTTGACTTCAATTTATTTACAATGAATCTTGTGTTAATATGTTTATTTCTATCATGAAATACTAGATTCTTTGCTATTGCAATGACTGATGAATTGTCCACATATATTTTAGTAGGCTTTTCTTGTGGTATTCACAATTCCTTCAATAATCTCCTTAGCCATATGGAATGACAAAACATGATATAGCTTCACATGTTGACAAAGTGAATATAAATTGTTTTTTTGAACTCCATGTGAATGCTGTGTCTCCTATATAGAAAAAAAATCCATAGTGCTCTTTCTATCATCCATAACTTCAACCCAATCACTATCACTATAACATACAAGTTCAAAGCTATTAAACTATAAAGTAAGCCAAAATCAATGATACCTTTGATATACCGAATAATTCACTTCAAAACTTTGAAGTGTGTCATAGTAGGTATCTCCATAAATCTATTCATAAGTCCAACTCTAAAAAGAATATTAAGAAGAAGAAGAAGAAGAAGAAGAAGAAGATGAGCTCATTAGTCTAAATGAAGGTGTAACTATAGGTTCTTGATGATCTTCATATCTTTCCTCCTTTTCATCAAGAACTAGTAAGAAGTCATATTTCTCACCATCATTTACTTTCTAATCCCATGCTCTTTCTTCATTAAACTCAACATCTCTACTAATCACCAACTTTCCTTCATTGGGGTTGTAAAGCTTGTATTCTTTGGACTTTTGATCATAGCCCACAAAGATCATCCTTTTGCTCGTCATCTAGCTTGGTCTTTGATCATCTATATGTACATAGCCAATGCTCTAAAAAACTTTCACGAGAAACACTTGGTTTTCTTCCACTCCATGTTTCTTGTGGAGTCATGTTATTCAAGCTTTTGGTAGGACATCTATTTGATAAGTAGATAGTATAATCTACAGCTCCGGCCTAAAACGTTTTAGGTATCTTCTTGGTTTTGAGCATGCTTCTTACCATATTGAGGATGCTTCTATTCTTTCTCTCCACCATGCCATTTTGTTGTGGAGATCTAGACACTGTTAGGAGTCTCTTTATACTATGATCTTCACAAAGCTCATAAAAACTATTAGAACAAAATTCATCCTATATCCATCCTAAGTGATTTTATAGAATAACCACTTTTTTCTTTCATCTAATGCTTTAAACTTCTTAGACTAACTAAATACATTAGATTTTTCTTTCAAGAAGTATACCCAAGTTTTTCTACTGTAATCATCAATAAAAAGTAGAAAATATAGATTTTTACCAAACAAAAATGGTTTGATAGGACCACAAACATCGACATGTATTTCTTATAAGGGTTAACTTGCTCTTGATGTAAACTCATTCAAAAAACTCTTGCAAAATTGCTTACCCACTAAAAATCCTTCACACAACTGATTCAGATGTATAATGGATGATAGACCCTTTAACATTTCCTTTTGTACCATCATCTTCAATCTATCAAAGTTTATATGCCCAAATCTCATATGTCAAAGCCGAGTTTCATCATTCACATATGCATTTAGGCACATTCATCTCTATGTTTAGCAAGAATATTTATTCTTTATCATGACTACTGATTAATACTTAAAAGTGCATATTTATCAAGGTTTTATATTATCATTTTGCACTTAAAGTATCAATAACTCCTTAACTAAAGCATGTTTTCTAATAACAAGTCTAATACTATAAAATGCCTTAATATATGGTAAATGTTCATCTTAAATGCAGGCCTATCACATAAATCAAAGGATTGATTGATGAGTTCAAGTATGGAAATTAAAAGGACAAAGAGAGGGCCAAACTTAGAAAAAAGATGTTGGTGCAGTCCAAACTAGAGCACTGTTCGGTAATTGGGTCATATCTCGAGTTATATATGTCAAAATGATCTCAAAGTTTTACACAGATTCAGTAAGACATAGGCCTACAACTTTCATGTGGACACCAAGATCTAAAAAAGCCGTTTGCAAGTCCAAATTATAGCAACAACGGAGAAGTCTGATTCTGTCCTGCAACCTAAATACTATTTAGTGTTTGACCCATATCTGGAGTTCTAGAAGTCCAAATGACCTCCATTTTGTTTTCTGGAAAGCTGAGATAATTTCCTATAACTTTCATGTTTTCAAGTGGTCCCAGTTCTGATGCTAGCAATTTCTTTTTATTCAGACAAGAAGATAAGGATTTTCACCAAGTTAAGAGTTGGCCACCCATTCAATAATTAGTCATCAAATCAATAATTCTGAATTTTGGCCTATAAAAGGAGGCATTTGCCATACATTTAGGGTCTTGGTTGTTCAGATTAAGATCATGCTCTTTATTTCTCTCTTTATATTTTTTTTTTATAATTCTTAAGTTTTGCTTTCATTAATATCTTGTTTATGCTTTTCATTTCCTTTCCTTTCCTTAGTTAACTTGTATCTTATTTATGTTCTTATTTTATTTATTTATGTTCTTATGTTTATTTATTTAAGTTTATTATGTCAAGGTGAAAAGGTTACACTAATGGTGTAAGAATAAATATAGTGTAAACTCAACATGGACCTTAATGTTTAATATTAACATGTCTTATCTTTTTATCTTACTAATTCTTAATACCTTGCTTGTTAAATGGTTAATCTAGATTTGTGTTGTATAACACTTGGTATAACAAATGCTTGACACTCTCATAGCCTAACCGTATGGTATTACCTATACCTGTGCTATGAAAGGAACTTGATTTGTTGTTAACATAAGTTAGCATCATGAATTCCTGACAATATTTAAAAGTTTGGTGTTATGTAAATAAGATAATTAATATGATCATGTTAATAATTTATATTGAGCTATTAATGATAAATCATCTAATTGGAACCTTCTTCGTGTGTGGTTTCCAAATTGAGTAATAAGAGTTTATACTATACTTGTTTGAAATACCATTAGTAGATCCTCTAACCTTGACATTTGTTTTTATCATTGTCTAATCCTTATAGTAATCTTCCATCTCAAAGTTCTCATTAATTTCTTCCTCGTCTTTTTTTTACTACTACTACTATTTACATTCTTTTTATATTTTATGTACGTTAAGTATGCTCTGTGTTTGATCAAGGATCCTGACATTGTTGGTCTTGCCTTGTTCATTCGCATCATAAATTTGTTTATATTATATAATATATCTCTTTGATCTTTTTATTAACTCAGTATATAGGTTGAAAACCTGTGACCCGATCTTTTAGATCATTCTCAGGTATAACAACGTCACGTACTAAGTATTATTATTATTACTATTAATATTAGTATTACTAACACTATTATTGTTATTGTTGTTGTTGTTGTTGTATTGTTATTTATAATTTATACAATTAACCTCTCTGTGGTTCGACCCTGGTCTTGCCGGGTTATTTATTTCTTCGACACTCCTACACTTGGGAGAAAACATCAATCTTTTGGTCGTGTCAAGTTTTTGGCGCCATTACTGGGGAGGTAAATTCTTGTACAAATTATAGTATTTATTTTATTTTCTCTTTTCACTTTTCTTGTATCTAACTTTGTTTCTTTTGTTTTCTTCTTCCTTTTATTCTCTTTCTACACGTGCATGAGTGTTTGGTCACGTACATTAAGTGGTAGACTTTATAGGGTATCCTCATCATTTTCAAAAAATATGGCCGAAGAAAATAACTAATCACTTCATAATGAGAATAATAAGAATAACCATGTTAGGACACTTAAAGACCACATGAATCCCATAAGAACAAGTGCACCCTCATGCATAGTTTTCCCTCCTGATGTATCCCATTTTAATTTTAAGCCAGACATTATTCAACTTTTACCTTCTTTTCATGGCTTAGATCTAGAAAATCCATACTTGCACTTGAGAGAATTTGAAGAAGTTTGTAACACCTATAATGACTTAAATTGTAGCATGAATACCATTAGATTAAAGCTTTTTCCTTTTTCATTAAAAGATAAAGCTAAAACATGGCTACAAAATCTTAGGTCAGGATCCATTCGTGCTTGGGATGAAATGCAATAACAATTTTTAAAGAAGTTTTTTCCATCTCATAGAACCAACTTTTTCAAAAGATAAATCTCCACTTTCACTTAAAAACTAAGTGAAACATTTTACCATTGTTAGGATAGGTATTGAGACTTGCTTAATACTTGCACTCATCATGGTTTTGAAACATGGAGATTGGTTTCATAATTTTATGAAGGATTAACACCTAAAGATAGGCAAATGGTTGAATTGATGTGCAATGAAACTTTTGAAGATAAAGACCCTAATCAAGCAATGGAGTACCTAGATTTGCTAGCTGAAAATGCACAAAATTAGGACATTACAGGCACTTATGAGGCACCAATTAAAACCCAACCTCATACATCTAGTGGAGGTATGTATAACCATAGGGAAGATCATGACCTCCAAGCTAAGTTTGCATCTTTAGCTAGAAAAGTCGAGGCACTAGAATTGAAAAAGAGTGGTCAATTAAAATCTGTTCAAGACATTGTGTGTCAAATCTGTGAAACAAATGAACATGCAACCAATGACAGTCCAATTTTACCTTCTTTCAAGGAATGCCTCCATGAATAAGCCCATGCTTTAAACAGTTTCCAAAGGCCCAACATTACCCATACTCGCAAACATACAATCCTGGTTGGAGAAATCACCCAAATTTCAGTTGGAAGAGTGATAACAATAATGCACAAACTTCACAGCCACCGTTTCAAGCACACCATAACTTCTAAAATTCTCATAGATATATACTTCCTTATGCTCCACCTCCTAGAATAAATCTTGAGGAAACATTGCATGCATTCTTTGAAAAGTAAGAGACAATCAACACTCAACTTGCTCAAAGCATGATAAATTTTAAAGATGCTCTTGTAAAATTCACATTTGCTCTCAATTTTCAAGAGAAAGGTAAGTTTCCATCTCAACCACAGCAAAATCCAAAGGGGCAATACAATGCAAATGCAAGTAGTTCCGGAAGCCAACACATGGATCAAGTCAAATCAGTTATCACTCTTTGCAGTGGTAAGGTTATTGAAAAACCCACTCTTGAACCTTGTGAGAAAGATGATGAATCAATCTCTGAGGGTAAGGAAGGGGTTAAATCTGAACATTGAAAGAAAAGACTGATTCTCCGCCAGCACTTTCATTTCCTCATGTTATGACCAAACAAAGGAAAATCAATCACAATTCTGAAATCCTTGAAACTTTCAAACAGGTAAGGATCAATATACCTTTGTTGGATGCTATTAAACAGGTACCTTTCTATACTAAATTTTTGAAAGATCTATGCACTGTGAAGAGAAAACTGAATGTGAAAAAGAAAGCATTTTTAGCCGAACAAGTAAGTGCTATTCTTCAGAACAATAATGCTTTGAAATATAAAGACCCTGGTTGTCCTATAATTTCTTGCTTTATTGGAGAACATAAAATTGAAAGAGCTTTACTTGATCTTGGAGCTAGTGTGAATTTACTTCCATATTCATTTTTTCAAAGTCTCAATCTAGGTGAGTTAAAACCAAGTTCTGTAACTCTTTTACTTGCTGATAGATCTGTAAAAGTGCCTAGAGAAATAGTTGAGGATATGTTAGTATAAGTTAATAAATTCATTTACCCTGTAGATTTTATTGTCTTGGATACATAACCTGTTGAAGCATGTAATTCAATTCCTGTCATTTTAGGACGTCTATTTCTTACCACTTCTAATGCATTGATTAATTGTAGGAATGGATTGATGAAGCTATCATTTGGAAACATGACATTGGAGATGAATATTTTCAACATTTAAAAGCAACCTGGAGATGATAATGATTTACAGTAAGTGGACTTTATTGGAAAATTAGTTCATGATCAATTTCAAACCACTTCCAATGAAACTGAGATTGATGAACCTGATGAGTTGCAAATGATCTATTTTCAGGAAGAAGCAAAGGCATGTAATTGGAGACCATAAATTGAAAAATTGTTACCATGATCAATTGAGTCTATACCTTCAAGTGTTCAACCACCAAAACCTGATTTGAAGCCGTTACCATTTAATCTCAAATACTCATTTTTGGGAGAAAATAAAACTTTTCCGGTAATAATCTTTTCCAAACTTAATGCACATCAAGAAGGTAAGTTATTACAAACTTTAAAAATGCATAAAAATGCATTATGATGGACCATAGCTAACATAAAAGGAATTAGTCCGTTGATTTGCACACTTAGGATTTATTTGGAGGAAAATGCTAAACCATATAGAAAAATGCAACAAAGACTTAATCCTAATATGAAAGAAGTAGTGAAAAATGAAGTCATTAAGCTTCTAGATAATGGAATCATTTATCCTATTTCTGACAGCAAATGGGTAAGCCCTACCCAAGTTGTACCCAAAAAGTCTAGAGTCATTATGATAACAAATGAGAAAAATGAGTTAATTCCAACTAAGACTATTACTGGTTGGCACATGTGCATTGACTATAGAAAACTTAATTCAATGACTAGAAAAGATCATTTCCCTTTACCTTTCATGGATCAAATCCTAGAAAGAGTTGCAAGTCATGAATTTTATTGTTTCCTAGATGGCTATTCAGGTTACAATCAAATTGAAATTGCATTGGAAGATCAAGAGAAGACTACTTTCACATGTCCATTTGGTACTTTTGCATATCAAAAAATGCCTTTTGGATTATGTAACGCACCAACCACATTTCAAAGATGCATGCTTAGCATATTCAGTGATATGGTTGAACGTTTTCTTGAGATATTTATGGATGATTTTTCTATTTTTGGTGATTCATTTGATGATTGTTTAACTAACTTGGAAAAGGTTTTTAACAGGTGTGAAGAGAACAATCTTGTACTGAATTGGAAAAAATGTAACTTTATGATAACAAATGGCATTGTACTTGTCACATTGTTTCATCGAAAGGAATTGAGGTTGACAAATCTAAAATCGAGTTAATTGCCAACTTACCAACACCAAAATCTGTTAAATATGTTAGATCATTCTTAGAATATGCTAGTTTTTACATAAGGTTCATTAAAGATTTTAGTGTAATATCTAAACCATTGTGTAACCTTCTAACAAAGGAAAATGTTTTTGAATGGACTGAACAATGTAAAAAAGCCTTTGTTAAACTTAAAAGCTTGATTACTTCTGCTCTTGTCATTCAACCTCCTGATTGGTCACTACCTTTTGAAATAATGTGTGATGCTAGTGATTATGTCGTGGGTGCTGTCTTGGGATAAAGAAAAGATAAGAAACCTTATGTGATTTACTATGCATGTAAAACTTTAAATAGTGCTCAAATGAATTACACTACCACTAAAAAAGAATTACTTGCAGTAGTATTTGCATGTGACAAGTTCAGATCTTATCTTGTTGGCTCACCTGTTGTTGTTTTTAGTGATCATGCAACATTGAAATATCTTCTCTCTAAGAAAGATTCTAAGGCTAGATTGGTGTGGTGTATTTTGTTACTTCAAGAATTTGATATCACAATCAAAGACAAGAAAGACACCGAAAATGTTGTCGCAGATCATTTGTTAAGATTGACAACCGATTCGAGATCTGACATCACACCAATCGATGACTACTTTCCTGATGACTCTTTATTTTATGTCTCTACAATGCCTTGGTTTGCTAATATTGTTAATTTTTTTGTTTCAAGACAATTGCTAGCTCATTGGAGTACCCAAGACAAAGAAAAGTTCTTGAACGAAGTGCAAAACTTTTATTAGGATGACCCTTATTTATTCAAATATTGTCCTGATCAAATATTTCAAAGATGCATTCCTGACAATGAGGTAAGTAGTGTCATTAAATTTTGTCATTTTAAGACATGTGGGCTGAGCTGGGCCTAGCCCAAAAAAAATAAAAATAGAAAAAACAGAAAAAAAAATAAAATATGTATGCATGAATAAAATAATATAAATTTACTGGTTTATTCACTGACGCCAGAGTCAGGAATAAAAATACCGGTTTAAATTTATATTATTTTTATTCGTTGTATTTTTATTTTATTTAGCTAGAAAAATAAAATATGTGCATGCTTAAAAATAAATTTATTTTTTTTATTTAATTATTGGCGCTAGAGTAGGGAAAAAATTATATTGATCTAATTTTTTTCATAGCTACGAATTTTTACCAACACCAGAGTTGAAATTATTCGAGCTTGAATATTCACTGGCGCCAGAGTCAGGAATATTATAAACAAATCATCATAACATAAATTAATAAATATTTAGCAATTTAAGACAAAACCAACAATGCAGTCTGCCTTAGGCAGAACGTTTAAAGGGTGATAATATCTTTCCTTTTACATAACCCATCCCGAGTCATAGAATCTCTATTGACCAGTTAGGGTTCCTAGTGACCATAATACTAGGTGGCGACTCCTCAAACGAGACCTTTTCCCCTAAAGAACTAGATGCCAGATATCTGTTCTGTCTCCATAATTTGAGAGAATTATTTTTTAGGGCCGCCGCGATGTCGAGTGTGATAAATTTGATATCAAAATCGGAGTTGTGATATATGAACTTGCGAAACAACTAAGCTTGATAATTGTGGCAGAACTATATTATTAAACTTAGAGAGAACACTCGAACAAAGGAACACAAGCTACAAAGAGCTTGGTTGTCAAGAGATCAATCAATTTATCTAATTCTTAGGACTGCCATTGAGCTAAATCATTAATGCGGACATTGTGATTGTTTGTTGGTTAAGGTTAGTTATACGATGGATCTGTTAATTAACCAATGTTAAGAAAAGATAAAAACTTCAGAATATAAATTGAAATTCATTTTAAGGAGCGTTTCTAATTTCCATTGGTGGATGTGTGCTTGCGACCAAGGTTTGGTTTCTTGAAAAATTTCACTTTCAATTGATTTTGTTTGCTAGTTTAATTTCTTTCATAGTTTAGATCATCACAAATTAAAACCCCCATTGCATAACATATAGCATAAAAATCTGAACTAAACCTTCCTCGTGGGATCGACCCCTTGCTTACTTTATACTATCTTGTGTGTTGTGTTTTAAGCTAGGATAGTTAATTTGTGCGACTGCAATATCGCAACATCTATTGTACTGGAAGAAGAAGAGTTTTCTAAGAATCTAGAACTTATAGAGTGTCAATGGAAAGACAATTTCACTTTACCATTTGTGTACTGGGTAATGTTTTTGATTTTGACATTGGGTTGAGGTGGTTGAGGTAATTCTGGTTGTGCTGTTCCTTTTAAAATCCAATCTTCTAAAAGGGATATATCTTTCCATTGGATTGCTTTTGGGACAACAATGTTTGAGCGAGATAAATTTGTTTGTAGAATGAGTGTTTCTCTTTTTGGGATTGGAATTTGTGTTTACTGGCAAAGGCTGAGAACATGGCTTTGTAGTGGATTTTAAATATGAGAGCAAAAGAGATTGATCTTTCCAGGATATCATAATTATAGGTCTTTATTTATAGTAGCATACTTTGTCTTTGAAGGATATGGTTAAGTTTGGATAACAGTCAAATGAAACTAAGCCACTGCAAAGTCTAGACTCAATAGAACTTAGGAGTGAGTCTTGAAAGTTTTGGAATCTAGCATCTCGGAGGATAGCTAGAATGGAGGTATTTAAACTTTCTTTTGTAAGGGGTTTATCCCAAACTAGACAAGGCCAACGTGGATGTATTTATAGTTTCTGGCTAGATGTTTTTGTAAGGATTTTTAAGAGAGGAGTTGGATGGTTTCAAAATGTTTTGTAAGCTGAATATCTCTTTCTTTAGTTTTGATAGTAAAATTTATTTTGAAAATATCATATTTGGATTTTCGATAAATCTATGTTTGATAAATTTTTGGAATTTTCCAATCATCAATGTTTTTTGTTGTAAAATCCTCTATTGTTATCTCTTCACTTTGTAAAATCCTTCTACTTCCATTTGGTATCAGAGCCTACTGGGATCTGGGTAGGAAGAGTAATGTAAGTTACAGAAACTCTAGTAAGATAAGAGACCATTAGTAAATAGGTGAATGCTACTGAATGGTGTAAGTCCCGTTAGAGATTTAGAGCAATAAATTCATATAACTTACAGCCTGTTTTCTAGTTTGCCTTTTCAATCTATGGTAATTTGTATGGAGGTGTATGGGGAAGGAAAGAGGTTGATGTAAGGGTTATCCCTAATCTTTATGATGGATAACTTTGTGAATGATGCACATAGAATATGCCGGTTCAGTGTGAACTGAATGAAGTTTGAAGTGTTTGAACATGATAGAGTTGGTAATGTCAAGGATGGTGGCATAGTAAGATTGTGGTTTGGCTAAATTCCAAGGTTTGTAGTACCAATTTAGAGGAAAAATTTTAGAAGCAGCAATGGAAGGGTTTTTAAATAATGTAAATTTTGCAAGAATATAAATAATGTAAATAGAGATAGAATCTTACTTAAATTTATATGGTAAATCAATACAGGAGATATTGGTTACATAGGAGAATGGTTACAGGGAAATAGGAGAGTAAAATTTTTCGAGGGAAAATGATAGTCTGCCTTCTAAGGCTTTAGGAGTTCCCTTTTATAGATGAGTTGCCACGGAAAAGGTCAAAATGGCTTTTGAAAAGCCTGGAGATTCCTCTTGAATCCATGTGCTATTGTCTTCCATGATTAGGCGACGACAAAATGGAAATTGCCTGTGTTTTTTTATGGGGTTTTCGTATCATCTTTACCCTCTTCTACTTTATCTTTCTTGATTATGCAATCATTCTTCTTCATTCTCCACATAACATTTTGATCCTCCTAACATGTATCACTTTATTTTTCTAAATATAAAGTCTCCACTTCTCATCTTTTTTATTGGGTTTTGGTATAAATGAAATGGATTTTTGAATAAATGATGGAGTGCATCGTAGTTTTTAATTAGGGGGTCCAATAATTCCTGAAGGAAAAAGAGAAAAGAATATTGGTGAAAATTTCTAGAAATTTAAATAGGGGAATCAAGAAAAGCTTCATCGACAAGGTTGAAAAGATTTACCAAGCTTGTTGGTTATATAGCTAATAACTAAAAGTTAACTTGAATTCAATGTTCCTTATATCTAAATTCTTCAAGTCTTGGAAAATGGTGTTGATTAGTACCTAAAAGTGCATATTTATCAAGGTTTTATATCATCATTTTGCACTTTAAGTATCAATAACTCCTTAACTAAAGCATGTTTTATAATAACAAGTCTGATACTATAAAATGCCTTAATATATGGTAAATGTTTATCTTAAATGCTGGCCTATCACATAAATCAAAGGATTGATTGATGACTTGAAGTATTGAAATTGAAAGGACAAAGAGAAGGCCAAACTTAGAAAAGAGATATTGGTGCAGTCCAAACTGGAACACTGTTCGGTAATTGGGTCGTATCTCAAGTTCTAGATGTTCAAATGATCTCAAATTTTTACACATATTAGGTAAGACATAGGCCTACAACTTTCATAACATCAAGATCTAAGAAGGCCTTTTTCAAGTCCAGATAAGTCCAAATCTGTCCTGCAGCCCAGATATTGTTCAGTGTTCAGCCCATATCTCGAGTTATAGAAGTCAAAATGACCTCCATTTTTTTTTTCCCTGGAAATCTAAGACAATTTCCTACAACTTTCATAAGTATAGGTGGACCCAGTTCTGATGCTAGCAATTTTGTTTTATTCAGACAAGAAGATAAGGATTTTCACCAAGTCAAGAGTTGGCCACCCACTCAACAATTAGTCATCAAATCAATAGTTTTAAATTTTGGCCTATAAAAGGAGGTATTTGCCATGCATTTGAGGGCTTGATTGTTCAGATCAAGAACTTGGTCTTACTCTCTCTTTATATTTTTTGTAATTTTTAAGTTTTTCTTTCATTAATATCTTATTTATGCTTTTCCTTTCCTTTTCATTATTTAGTTAACTTGTGTCTTATTTATGTTCTTTTTTTGTTTATTTATGTTTCTCTTCTTCATTATGTTTAGCTAAGTTTATTATGTCAAGGTGAAAAGGTTACACTAATGGTGTAAGAATAAGTATGGTGTAAACTCAACATGGACCTTAATGTTTAATATTAAGATGTCTTATCTTTTTATCTTACTAATTCTTAATACCTTGCTTGTTAAATGGTTAATCTAGATTTGTTGTATAACACTGGGTACAACAAATGCTTGGCACTCTCATAGCCCAACCGTATGGTATTACCTACACATGTGCTATGAAAGGAACTTGATTTGTTGTTAACACAAGTTAGCATCATGAATTCCTGACAATATTTAAAAGTTTGGTGTTACTTAAATAAGATAATTAATATGATCATGTTAATAATTTATAATGAGCTATTAATGACAAATCATCCTATTGGAACCTCCTTTGTGTGTGGTTTTTAGTTGAGTAATAAGAGTTTATACTATACTTGTTTGAAATACCATTAGTGGATCCTCTAATCTTGACATTTGTTTATAATATTGTTTAATTCTCACATTGATCTTCCATATTAAAATTCTCATCAACTTCTTCCTCTTCCTCTTCTTCATTATCATTATTATTATTATTATTATTACTACTATTATTATTAGTATTATTATAACTATTACTATTACTATTGTTGTTGTTATTGGTGTTATTGTATTATTGTTTTTTATAATTTATACAATCAACCTTCCTGTGGTTCGACCCCGTTCTTGCCGGGTTATTTATTACTTCGACAGTCCTGCACTTAGGAGAAGACATCAATCTTTTAGTCATGTCACTAGAAAACTGGTTATTTGTTAGTTGATTGGTGAAGAAAAGATATTCACACATTTAATTTTTGTTTAAGAGAAATGACGCTGATATTACAAGATGTTGTCGTGCTAGTTAACCTTTTGATAGATGAAAATCCTGTTACAGGCCCCACAACTTTCAACAAAGATGATTTATGTCACTATTTATTGGAGATGGGTGCCTCCCCTAAAGGATATAAAGGGGATTATATTAGGTTGACATGGTTTAAAGAGAGAGTTGTGACCCCATTAGAGGGCATTATAGAGATTGTATTGCATGATTATGCTAAAGCATATATAATGCATATGTTTGGGGTCATGATCTTCACCGATTTGATTGACAATGCAATTCCATTTTACATTCTGCCACTGCTAGAAAACTTTGTTGTCATCCTTAACTATAGTTGGGGCTTGATGATGCTTGCATATTTGTATTGTCAACTTTGCCATGCATGCATGTCAGATGGGAAACAAATCGGTGAATGTTTATTGTTTCTATAAGTATAATTTGATATTATATTATATTATATATAGTTAATTTAAATATTTAGTAATTTTTTAATTGTGAATATGAAGTTATGATTGTCAGAGCATTTGTTTGGAGAAATTAAATGCTTGACATGGTTACGAGAAGACAACTCTCAATTAGAGCTCAATAATAATAATTATGGACACATTATTAAATTTAAATTTTATATAAAAAATTGTCTAACTTAATTGTCTTGAACATGTTAGTTAGGTTGAGGAGAGGCATAGGTGTTTTACATAAAATCCCACCCCCTGCTTACGAGTTATATTAGGACGAGTTGGATTCATATGAGTCCCACCAGGTATGCGTGAACTCAATTATTTATTTTCTTATTTAACTTTATTTTTGGTGTGAATGTTTTTAATATACATGTTTTATGATTTCATAGGTAATACTGACATCGTACACTGACGATTTGATTGGAAGAACATCTCTATTATGCATGGAAGGAAGTGATTTATGACTTTCAGTGGTCTCTATGCATTGTTTTACCATAGTTGAGGTGCATTGCTCTAATCAGGGAATGCATCAATTTAGATTACATCAACACATACCTGATGATGTTGACACACTTGATGACCTACACAATGTTAATCACCGAGATAAATAAGAAGATGATTGGTCAACCGTTCATGTATAATTTGTCAATTTGAGGCATGCGAAGAGATATCACATATTTAGATTTCTGCATGTCTTGGTACATGAACATAATAAGGCGATTCATAACACCACCTTGGAAGCGTGTTACGAGACATCCATGTGACACTCCACATCAGCTGGCACGTAATCCAGATAATTATGAGCCTCGTGCACCAAGATGTAATATATTGGTATGTATGAATTAGTTTTTTTAACATGTAATAAAATTCTTATTTATATATTAAAAATAATAATATAATCTTCTCTAATATATTAGGTGAATTTTTTAATACGTGAGAGTCAGAGAGTTATGGTCACAATTTGTTATGCTACCGATGATATTGAGCGTGTGGTGCTTTCAATACTTGGTTCTCATCATGTTGTTATTCACTTGAAGAGGTTAGGGAGGCTCAGTATTTGGACAATGCAATAGAGGAGGATGATCATGTTTATCATGCACGACGATATGCTCTTGGTTGTGATGGTGTAGGCCTATTGATGGGTTAATTTGTTAGATGTTTAACTATGTAATTTAATTAATTTGTAATTGAATTGATATTTTTTATTGTGATGAATTATTTTGGTGTTAAGATTATTATTTTTTATTTATAAATTTACTTACCATGAAAATTAAGTGATTTTGTTGGTTGTTGGCTATTGTTATTGTTTTAATGATTATGTGAAATGTTGGCTTGAACTATTGTTGTTGTTTTTGTGATTATGAAACTATGTTTTTGCTCGGCAAAGAGCTGAAATAATTGAGACCGAGAATGACTGGTATTTTAATAGGTCATGCATGTAGTAGATGCACAACCTAGCTATAGGTTGCTCATTTATTATATTATATGCACAATCCGTTGTTGTACATGCAGTACATGTATAATTATTGTTTGTGTGATAAAAAGAATTAGGTTGGAAAAAAATAAAATTCCACTGTGATAATGTGGAAAAAAAAACTCTTTAAGTTTACGGGGGCTATATCTTTCCAAAGCTTCGTTAAAGTTATCGTTGTGAACAAGATTTTCTAAGCTGAGGACAAATTCTACAGCCACATTTTGGTATTAATGAAATCTGAATATGATGAGGAATCTAGGGTGTCGAAAGACCCACATTTTTCTGTTGTGCCCATACATATTCAATCAATTGGGGTTAATTTGGAGCGCTGTGTTCTTGGCAACTTTTTGATATTTTTTGGAGGGAAGAATAAAGAAGGAAAAAAAAAAAAAATACAAGTCAGCCATTGTCCAAAGCATAACATATACTGATTCTGCATGCATTATTTAGATTAGATACATTCCACCCGCTAGCTTTTATTCACTGGAAGGAGAAGTAAAGCTACGTAGCTGCTAGTTACAGAAGTAGCTACCAGCTTTTAAGTACTTTTACGTTCATGCATGGTCGCTAGCTATGGTCTTCAATTCTGATGTGTTATCCCATCATGGAAGTGTATAACCTGCAAGAACAGCAATGTTTATACCTTACGGGTGAGTAACGAGTGAATGCTTATAACTCAAGAGGCAAGAAAATAACGAAGAAATCAAATGTTTACAGCTAGGAATGAGCTGACTTACCTCCACACTTGTATCCCACCGGACGGTTGGCAAGGTTGCAACGTTTGGGGATGGTAATGGCAGTTTCAATCTTGACTCCAGATACCTTAGCAGTGTCTGAAAGCATTACAGCACAAAGACAGCTTGGCTTCTGGCCCATTCTCTTCACCTGAAGGCAGCAACTGTCTGACACAGCAGCTTTCTCATCTTGTGCTGCTTCTGCACAAGGGGCCAGCTTCATGGCTTCATCGTCCGGGGAAGATTTTCCACATTCCCCGGCAGCATCAGCCCCTCCAGCAACGCTCAGAAGCACAAGCAATCCCAGAAGACCGATGAATTTAAGAGGAGCCTCCATATTTCTGTATCTCAACTATATATATGAACAAATTAATTTTCTTGTTGTATGGGAATGCAATGCTCCTACTCCAATGGACAGCTTTTATACTGCAAGATGAACCTCAACTCGATGCCCAGTCCACTAATCAAAATGGGGCTAGCACTACAACAAGAGATCACAAATTGATACTATTGCAGCACTTGGCTTTAGAAAATTAGTGTTGTAAATTGTAGTTCTTTCCAGTCCAATCAAAGGTTGGTGATTTGGGTGCCATATCATCCCATTCCCTTGCATATATCCAGATGTCACCATTTTATTGACAGCGCAAAACCTTAAAAGCTCATTATCCAGCCATCTCAGTGGGTCTCTAGAAGAGAAGAACTCCAATATTACCTCCACCACAAAGCTCCTCTTTGAGCCAACTACCGCAACAAAGACATGCCATTATCTTCGCCAATTAATGGCCATTACATTTCGCAACACCGCGTTCCTTCCACCCAAAAAGCCAGCGCCAAGACTTAAGAAAACTTTCAAAAAAATTAAAAATTAAAACTGACGCCGTTGAACATTAGATTATTCTTGAGATGCCAAAGATTCTTGTATTGTTGAGAATTCTTGAATTATTAAAAATATCAAATGTCATTGAACATTAGATTATTCATGAAGCTTGGAATGTGATTCTTCTAAAAATAGGAAATTTTAGATGCTAAGGCATTCATTATTATTATTATTTACTTAAGTACCCCATTTTACATTAAATTGATTATTTATCGATCCGACATATAATCATGCATTGATTGTTTGAATAATCATTAATCTTCTGATTAATTATGCTATCGGTTTTTCATTTCATCATTTCGGCAAGGAGAAATTACAAGAACTTCATTCTATACTGAGGCAGGTAGTAGCTTCTCAAAATCAAATAAAATATGGGTGTTTCAAGATTTCAAATTTCAAAAAAGACATATCTATCCCAAGAAACACCACTTAAGAAGAAGAATAAAATAAAAAGGAATTAAAAAAAGAAGATAAATAAAGGTATAAATATAGTTGTAAGCAAAGGTGAATTGAGAAAAAAATAAAGATAAATTGAAAAAATAAATTTCAACTACCTAATAACCTGTTGTTTATATCAATACAATGTTTGAATTTAATCTAAATATTTAATTTTAATCTTATAATATTATACAAATAACCTATATCAACAACTATTTTCCATAAAACCAACAGAATACTCCATCAATATTTAAACATTAATTTTGTAAAAAAAAAAACTATTTACTAATGGAATCATAGATTATAATTGGTTGTTGAAAAACTTATCATCTGTCATTTCTATTATGTCGGTCATTCTGTCGGTAATATAATTACTAATAGAGTTACAAATGAAAAAAATATGTAAAAAAAATTATCAACATCATTTCATTAGCAATTCTATTAGTGAGTATGGCATATCACCAATAGAAAAGACTATTTGTAATTTTATCGGTGGTTGAATTCATATTACCGATAAAATTAACTCGTAAATGATTCAAATATTTTTAATGGAAATTATAGTAATGTTTTTGCACTCTCTAGAACTTTTCGAGGGACTTAATTCGTCAATAATTCTGTCTATAATTGTTAGTGGCAAAGTCCTATGATTGTTTTTTAACTCTTTAGAACTTTATGGGCTTATTTTGCTAGTCATTCCATATGTGATTAACATTCAATCAGTAATTTCATTAGTATTGTATTTAATATTTTATTAAAAGAATAAACTAAACAAAATAGAAAAAAAATTAAAATAAACAAAACAAAAAAAGAAACTAAAAGAAAAGAAACTAAAATAAATAAATAAAAAACAAAATATTTTTTATTAATTCAAAAAATATCAACTTGAATACAACTAATCTAGCATAAAAGAGTTGAAGGAGCAGGAGGAAGAGGAAGAGGAGGCGGAGGCGGATTTTAGTCGAGACCTAGTGGACGATGAGGTAGAGAACATGTACCACCAATGTTTGACAACAACTTCTTTTATAATCGCTTAAGTTCACTCATTTTAGATCTAAAGTTGGGTCATCTCAGTACTAAGTCAGGCTATCTGAGTTTCAACTTACTCTCGCATAATTGCTTATACAATCGAAGATTGAGAGCTACTTAAAAAGGTACTCAATGATATATTGTGCATATATTATTTTTCATATTTTATTAAAATATGAACCAGATTATTAATAGAGAAATATCATAAAAGAATATTAATTCATATATATCTTTTATTGGTAAATATTTCAAATAGATCCAATAATAAGTTATAAGTAACTCTATTATATAGAAAAGAGTAATTATCATGCCTTAAAAAAATCATGCAACCCCACGAATTCAATGTCCAGTGAGGAAACTGAATTTTAATTACAATATACAAGTTGATACATAATGTTTAAAAGGGAAAAAAAATAATTTTAGACCTTAGGTTGCACTTGTTAGGAGGTTAAAAAAATGAAGGAGAAATGTTAAGTTCATGTTTGGTAAAGGGGGTGAAGTTTTAAGCGTTTAAAAGGGGTTAAAGGGTGAAGTGTCAAGAATATTTAGTTTCCTTACTCCTTGTAATCATGCTGTGCTTTTTTAAAAAAATAATTTTTTTATTTAAATTATTTTTTTAATATGCTATATTAAAAAGTAAATTTAATAAATAAATAAATATACTATTTTATTGCATTTCAGAATAAACAAACACTTTAAAAAATAACTATTACTAAAAATATCAAACAGTACATTAATAATAATTTAAAAAATCATGAGAAAAAATGGGACTCACATTTAATAAATTATATCCATAAATAATATTAAAGGATCCCACACCTTAAGGTGGACCCATTAAGAATTTAAAATAGGATTAAAAATTAAAAACTGAAATAGGACTTAAAATAAATGCTCCTGTACCATAGTGAAATATTAATCTAATTCACAATGAAGAACAAGAAGGGCATTTGGTCTAGTGGTATGATTCTCGCTTAGGGTGCGAGAGGTCCCGAGTTCAATTCTCGGAATGCCCCTGAACCACATTTTTAAATCAATTAAAATTTGGCCTTTTTTTTTTGTGCGTGTTCCGGACCAGTAAATGTGCTGCTCAGTTGGGGCTGGGTGAATGGAGGAAAGTTCGACAACAAACAAGAAGTTCACCACAAGGCTTGAGCAGCATGAATGAAGCATTCAAACTCATTATCAATACAGAGATCTCGTTGCTACTGAGATTTAAATAACACCATCTATGGGAGAAAAAGAAAAAAAAAAACAGAAGAAGACATGCACAAAAGAGCTAGCAGCAGCTGATTTTAACAGATATCAGAAAATCTGTTCTCGGGTGTGCTGATTGTTTCTAATATAGACCCGAAAGATTCAATTCCAATTTGAGAAGCTGGGGTGTTTCGAATCACATTGTCTGTTCCCTCGATTGTAATGCCACCATCCCTGCCTTTTGTATCAATGCTGAGATAATCTGTCAAGACCTTTTTCACTCCTAAACCATGCTGAGGAATTTTTCCACTGGTCATGAATGGCGATCGGTCTCCCTTTACAGGGCTTATTCGTTGCCCAGGTGAAAAGCTTGGTGTGGTGAAAGCTGTTTTATATGGACTGTTTGAGGCTGGGGCTGAGTATGGAATTGTTACACTTTTGTGAGCAATCACACTGACTTTAGAGATTGAAGAGAAATGATCCGAATGTTTTGTCAAATCATCCACGTAGAGCAGGTCATCAATTCGTGCCACAATATTAAATGCCAAGCTCTCTAGAACTCTTGAGTAGCTCTCCAAAATGGATTTCCCAACATCCTAAGAAACCAAGTGAACTGATTAAGAAATTGATATTAACAGACATTCATGATGATAAAAATGCTTTATTGGGCTAAGAAATCAAAACCTTGTTGTATTGGATTTTGCTCATATCTAAAGTTGTCTGTGGAAGACCAGGGAATCGCTGCTTCAGGCAAAGCAGGAGGCTTTCTGCTCGATCAGCAAGCAAATCCCTCTTGTCTACATCAATCATCAGCTCCTTCATCAATTCCCAGGATGACTTTGAACTGGAGCGATTTGTACTATTGACAGGTTTAGAGTTGGTCCTTTTGCGCCACATGTAGATTGAGGCTTCCACTCGGTTCGCAAGTTCTATAGCTAAAAGTTCGGAAGACAAATCTAGGCAATCAAGGAGACATTCCGGATAAAATTGATCCGAAGAGATACATCGATAGATGAGGTCTCCTAAACTGGCTTTTCCATTCTGAAACAAAGTTTGGGGTAACAATTTTTAAGAAACAAGTCTTCCTGATATCAAAAATTGATTCATTGATCTAAGGTGATTATACCTTTGGAAGAGCCTCCATATATGATTCAGGGATTTCCATATCAGATATAGTGATGCTGTTGATAGCCATAGCAGCTTTCAATATTTGGTTTGTAGAATCACGTTTGTGCTGCAACTGCTTTCTTGAATTTTCATGGAGGCCTCCAGGAGGCACCCTAGGCACAGGTAGCCACCACTTCTCTTCTTGGCGCTGCAGGGTTCTTCGGAAAGAAGCTGACCCATCAGCATCAGGGGCCAGGATCCCTTGGTCTATGTACCAGAACTCAGTATTGTCAAAACTATCTAAGATCTCCTGTATAAGAAATTCACATTCAGAATGAACTCGTGACAAATACTAGCATTTATGAACTAACTAGTGTTGATCGATCTTACAAGAAGCATGTTATCCAATTTGCGCAGAGCTGGAAGATTTATGTAAAGATCCGATCTAGGCCTGCAGGTCATAACCTGGATCACAAGTTCACAACATTAATAAAAAAACCGAGAGAACAAATTCCAGAAATCACTTATCCATTTGAGCTCTAAAGAGAATTCCTCTCTCCAGCCTTCTGCCCCCAATGACAATAAAACAAAATTTTGTCACTCATTCTGTTGTCACAAGGAGCTGTTCACTACTCAAATCTATTCTATTGAAGTTTGCTTCTATTGACCAATAGTTTCCCAACAAACCATAATGAATTCCATTCTGAACAATTATCAATCTGTTGAACCAACAGTCTAATTCAAAACAGATACTCATTATTCGAATTTGCCAGATTTGCAAAGACTTGCAGCATTGCACAAAAGAGAAAATTGAAAGAAATTCATGGCTAGCCACATTAACCAGGGTCCATAACAAATGAAATGGACTAGGAAATGTGTCTATTCAGAAAAATAAAAATACAACCACACACATTCACAGTTATACCTCGAGCTTGCTCCCATCTGGAAATGTCTGCCAAGAAGGCATCAACTCCACAACGTGATCACTCACACAAAGAAACCATTCCATCTCTCTTCGCCACATTGCTTTCTTCTCTGGTGCTAGAGGCTCCAACCTCCATAGTTGCCCGAACAAGGTAGCTGCAAAATTGAGCAGAGAAAGAGCAATAACCATCAAAATAAAAGCCAAAGCGTACTGTAAGAAAGTAAACTGGTCAATAATACCAAAATAACCACACACACGCTCAAATAACTTACCACATAGATTAGTAATGGCATTTGATATAGCCAAAGCTGTGCAAACCCCATTTCCACAACCAGACATATCTTCTCCGAGCAGCAACTTTGAAAACCTTTCCTTCATCATCTCAGTCTCTATCACACCGTAAACCATACTCATAATATTAAACACGTTATCACGAATTTCAAAGAGTAAATATAGTAGACGAAGAAAAAACCAATCAATACCTGAAATTGAAGACCCTTGTTTCTCCAACTTCCTATCATCGAAATGGGACTTTTCTTCATCATCAGTTGCACTATTGGTACTTGTGCAGTCAGATACTTCATCTTTCTGTACAGGCCAACCCAATGTACGAGGAGAAGATGAGTCCTCTTCAGAGCTACTATGACTATGCTCCCCATGCCCTGTGTTCTCAGAAGTTAAAAATTCAGAACTTGAACTGCTTTCTCTACCCTTGTCTTCAATCAAATCGCCAAATGTCTGGACTTCACCTTTCTTTTCACCAAAGTTCGTATCTTTCTCTCTGTTACATTCATTACTCTTCTCAATCAAACCCTCCATTTCTCCTTTCTCTTCTTTCAGAACCACCCCAGGTGAATCACAAAAAGCAGAGTTGTTCATTACCATACCATTAAACTGTAGTCTTTTCAAGCAACAGCCATTTGAGAACCTAGCTTTGCAATATAAGTTTCTAAGAGATTTTGAGACCCAGAAGCCCAATAAAGAAAACGATTTCAGGTTATTGGAGCTTCTTAGCTTCACTAATACAGGCGCACACAGCTTGAGACGGTAATGACAATGTTGCTCTTCTTGTTGGTGAGCTGTTTCCCTTTCTTTCTGGTGGGTGAAAGCTCTATCCATAAGGTCTTAACCATTTCTTCTTCAGTGGGGCAGAAGTAAGAACATGGAAACTAAAAAACAAAAAAACAAAAATCTGTGGTTATTAATTTGGAAATGTGAGGGAGCTTCCTATATAAACTATGTGTCATGTGTGGGGATGAAGCTAGTTATGATTACTGAAACTTGCTCCAACACATGACATGAAAGAGACAGGAAAAGGCTCATCCTTCATGGTGATGATTCCATTATTTTTAACTCAATTTTTTTGTTTTGAAGAACACAATAAAATACGCTTCTTGTCTTGGCTTGGCTTGGCTTTGGCTTGCTTGAACAAGGGTTAAAAATGATAAGTGCGTTAATAATTCCAATAGTTGGGTTTGAAAAATATAATGAAGTATGGCCATGGGAACCGTGCAAGCAACGGATCAGTCAATGATGGTCTCCTAATTTAGGCAATCAAGGACAGGAATATCCTCTCGTTCTTTTAGTTAAAAAATCCGAGCTCGTTATCCTTTCAAGAAAGAGAATATAGGTAGCAATATTAATTTAGCTATCATTAATTTACCATTTGCTGAAGACCACAACTTCAAGAAATGAAACTCGAATATTTTGCAGAAGAAAGCAATACGTGTATGTCGTGGCGATGGTATAATGTTACGTGTTGATTACCACACAGTAAAATGTGAACATTGTTCGTTAGGCAAAGTCATTGTTTGTTTTTAATGTGTTTAGTATTGCGGTTATTATGATAGTTGTGGTTTTAAAAAAATTATTTTTATAAAAAATATTTTTAGTTAAGGTTGATTTGGAAAAATATATATTTAGTTAAAACTGTGGTTGAAATTGAGGTTGATCAAAAAATAGTTTAATGTGTTTGGTTAAGAATGTTTTTAAAATTGAGGTTATAAAATAATTTAAAATATATATATATATATTAATACTGATGATTTTTAATTTAAATATTATAGATTTAACTACTATTATTATATCATGAAATAAATAATACTTTATATAAAATATTTTTTATTGTTCCATTAAACTATCTACAATTCCATCACGTATAAAATACATCCGACAAGGACTACAGTTTTCATAAATTTTTTAAGAGCGCAACAACATCAGGTGAAATATAATTAGGGACAGAATTGGGATTGCAATCAAATTCTGCAAATGTTATGTCATCAATTGATCTTCGTCTAATTTATGTAGTGTCATTGAATAATATTTAACACTAGTTTTTCGAATAAAACACAATTAAAAATATTTTTTTTATTTTGTTAGGTCGGATTTGATTCAATGCATAGCTTTGAACCGGACAGGTCCGACCGGAACAGTGGAGCATGGCTCCACTGTTCATGGGTTTTCTCAGCATAAGAAGCAGTAAGGAGCTGCTTCTTATGAACTTGTGTGGCTATGCCACAGCTGGTAGTGGATACTACCAATAAAAAAATGCTTTTGTTGCATTACCAAACAATAATAGTTGTGGCTGCGGGTAAAGCCACAATACCAAACAGAACCTAAATCTAAAACTATTTTATGGCCCAGTAAACACACAGGACTCCTCTAAGTAGTTTTAATCTAGTTTGCGAATGCTAGTTTTTCTTCGGAAATCTCCATCGTTGGCACCAAAACAAACAAAAACTAAATTTGTGCCCGCTAAAGGCAACCACGGCTTTATAGTGTTAAAAAGATTAGATATGTTTTGCCTTCAAAGCTAATTACGCAATGGCGAATAAAAATTAGAGTTTTTAAGTCATGTTGATATAAAACTCTAATGTTTTATGAAAAGTTTGTAATTCAATAACCCAATCTAAAAAAAATTGTCTATAAAATTATTTAAATATATATAAAAACATTCTAATTAGTAAATTCTTATTAAATTAAAAGTTTTAATCTAAATAGAAAATAAAACTCAAATACACAATGAAATTAAAATTAGTCCTGAATAGTAACTTCTAAGCCTTGCTTGAAGGCCTTACTAACTTTAAACAACTATGGAATTTTAAACCTATAGATAATAGGGCTTATAGAATCTTTTATTAAAATTCTAGTTAGATCTAACGGACAGATAAAAAAATATGATAATTTTTATCAAGTTACATGTTTCACGCGTCTCAATTTCTTTGTGGGCTTGACCTTGTCAATATGGTTTATAAACATATTTACAACACGTTCCATATCAGTTCTCTTTATTAGTAAAAGACACAACCTTGAGTCAACCTTAAATCTTGAAAATAAGGGATCATCATCATAATAAAGATAAATATCAAAAACATTGAAGATTTTAGAAATACCAATATTGTCATTAATTGTTTTTGTTATGATGTAAGGACCATATTTATTTTACTGCAGCTTTCTATACATCCCCATAAAGAATCTCTCTTTGCTTAGAAATACTATCATGTTATCTCCTTCTTTGAATACCTTAGCACAACGGTGTCTATCAATAGCCTCCTTATATTTGGCGTTGGTTTTCAGTAAGTTTTGCCTCACGTCTTTAATCCTAGCCTGAGAATTTACAATCATCTTCTCACCAACAATGCTATATCTAGCACTTTTCTAAATTGGTGCCAAATCTAATATATACCTAGGACATTGCAAATGTCAAATCTAATATATACCTAGGACATTGTAAACATACATTCTCGAATGATGATTTATTAGTGGCATTATACCTAACAATAGTTACTGCAACTTTCTATGCATCCCCGCCAAGAATCTCTCTTTGCTTAGAAATACCATCACATTATCTCTTTTTTTGAATATCTTAGCATGATAGTGTCTATCACTAGCCTTGTTATATTTGGCGTTGGTTTTCAGCAAGTTTTGCCTCACGTCTTTCATCCTAGCCTGAGCATCTACAATCATCTTCTCACTGACAACACTATATCTAGCACTTTTCTGAAATGGTACCAAATCTAACATATACCTAGGACATTGCAAATATACATTCTCGAATGATGATTTATTAGTTGCACTATGCTTAACAATATTGTATGTGAATTCTTCTTGTGCAAGGGAACAATCCCACCACTTTTTTCTTATCAACACAAATGTTTTGAATCAAGTTTCTAATGGTTCAATTTAGCAACTCTATTTTCCCATCTATCTGTGGATGTGTTGTATAACTACTAAACTGTAATGATGAATCATATATCCTTCACAACATTCACTAAAAATGATTAAGGAACTTAATGTCTCGATCAAAAATGATTGTCTTCGTCACCTGATGCAAACAAGCCATCTTTCAAAAGAAAATTCAAGCAATCGTAAAAGTATCATTCATCTTTTTGCAAGGGATAAAACATGCCATTAAGAACCTATCAAATATAGCAAATAAAAAATTCATTTTTTATTGTGTATGAGATAAAAACAAGTATAAAATCCATAGAAAAGTTCTCCAATATATTTTTAGGAACATGCAAAGGTACATATAAACATGCATTATATGTTTACCCTTTGGCAGTTTCACAATTATACCATGTTTTGCACAAACTTACCAATATTTTGTTTTAAGTGAGACTAATGTTATATTTCAGTGATAGCATTAATAGTTTTCTTTCAACCTAAATGATTAGCCAAACCTTCTCCAACCAAATTCTAAATCACCACCTCTCATAATGAAGAATAAGGAATGCAAAGTTGATTACCTCTTCTGAAGAATCCATCATAAATGTGAAAGTCTTAACACTTCTCTTATAGCTCACAAAAATCATCATCATGCTCATATAACTCTTTTAATACAATTAAATTAGTGATCTCTCCTCTTAAAGTAACCAATAAGGCTACCATTCTACTCAAAGCATCAATAATTTTATTATAAACCCTAGTTTTGTACACAATTCTTATTGAGAATTGTTACAAGTTACTCAGCTCGTATGCAAGTCATTATTAATTTTCTTTTGACTATGTAAAAATTTCAATGACTTGTAATCTTAATAAAACATAAATTCCTTACCTATTAGATATTGCTCCTACTTCTTCAGAGTCTGAAAAATTATATAGAACTCATTTTCATATGTGGACCAATTTAATATGGATTCACTCAACTTCTCATGAAAAAACACCACATATCTCTTTTTTTAGTGTAGTACACCACAACCATCACATTCAACCTCAAATAGTTTGTTAAAATTTAGAAGTACAAAAAATAGAGTAATGCTTATTTTTTATTTGCTAAAAGCAAAGCTCTTTCTATCTTTCTTCTTAATTGAACTTCCTTTTCTTTATGTATTTATTAATTAATGCAATCATGTTACTAAAATTTTATATGAATCATCAACAAAATATAGAAAATCTATGGAAACTACACATCTTAAATTATTTTAGGGACAGACCAATATCTAATAGCTCTAACCTTTTTTCTCATCAACCATTTACAATAATA
This sequence comes from Populus tomentosa, assembly GCA_018804465.1. NCBI lineage: Eukaryota > Viridiplantae > Streptophyta > Magnoliopsida > Malpighiales > Salicaceae > Populus > Populus tomentosa. The sequence continues at coordinate 33,001 of JAAWWB010001488.1, forward strand.
ATAAAGCCTAAAGACAATAGTCTATCAATCATAAAACTATAATGTTTAGGTTCATATATAGTTTGTTCTCCAATAAAACCTTAAACACTTTTCTTAAATGTCTCACATGGTCAATTTTAGATTTTCTATAAATAAAAATAGATAACTATAATTGTTTTTTTATAAAAAGGATATAAAATTTGATGCATCATTCTTATGAAAATGCCCAGCACATTAAAGAATCTAAAAAGCATATCCAACCATTTGTTCAATTCTTCTTTTATTTTGAAAGTCATCTTCAACTTATCCCTTAGCTAAAATAAATGATGATAACCACTTTTTAAATCAATCTTCATAAAATTAATGCTTTTTATAATTGCTCAAGCATCTCATATAATTGAGGAATAAAAAATTTGTAACCTATTGTTATTTTATTGACGATGTAACTATCCACATATTTACGCCAATTATGATCCTTTTTTACAGTCAATAAAGTTAGAATTGCGCGAGGATTAAAGTTCTCTTGAATCTTTTAAATCTTTTAGCTGAAATCAATTATGATAACCTTGTCCTTTAATGTCTCTCACCTTTAGGATTCATTCAATAATGTGGAAGGTTTGGAAAGGTAGATCTTGACAACAAATCAATCCAATGTCAAATGTATTTCATCAATAGTAATTAATTTAACAACTTATTAGGTAAAATCTCTTTAAAATCAATAAGCAAATGTTTAATTGTGTTAGAAATGTCTATATTTTCCGCTTTTACTCCCACATCATCCAACACCTTCATAACCAATGTATAAATCTGTCTAATGTCTTTTACATTTGATTGGATCTCATGTTTTGAATTTTCTATAGTAAATTAAACCTTTCCCTTTACTTTGGAAGCCTTAGGTTTGCATTCCTCTTTCAAAGTTACAAGGGTAGGATTCACATCATTCCTATTAAGCTTATATAAATTATTTGTATCTAAGTGTCTAACATCTACATCATATTGTCAAAATCTACCAACATTAGGTGTTAGCAGTATCTTTCTAAGAACATAGATTTTTCCATCATCATCATCATCATACGTATAAAAATCTACTTCATAACCTCCATCAGGTTCACAAAGTTTTCCCTCAACTTCAAAAAGTTCTAGCTCATACTGACTTTCAATTATGTTGAACAATTTTTGTCTTTTAATCACTAGATTGGTGCCTTACTTCTCTATATTTAATGCATTTTCCCATTATTGACTTGGAGTAAGGGTTTCTTAGTTTATTCAAATCAATTGCCTTCGATTGGATTGAAAATTTTGTAGAAGATTTCAAAAGTCTATTTTTATATGGGTTTAAAATTTTGAAGCAATCGGACATTGAAAAGGTCTATGGATAAGGTCAAGAAGCTATTGTATAATAATTGCAATAATTTGTTAATTGATTTATGATTTTGTTTCTAATTAGATTAGTAATATTTTATTTTATTTTTAGCCTTGTTTATGACATTTTTTCCTAGTATAAATAGAGTTATTAGCTTTAATTAGATTTTTTTTTTCTTTTTAGATGGTTTATTCAAAAATATTTATTTATGTGTGAGGAAAACTCATGCTTCTTGGTTCTTCAAGAACTTTCTTGAACTTATCAAAGATCAAATATCTTTGTGACATTCTTCCTTTTATTACTCATTTTTGTACTTGCTTTTTTATTTTCTAATTATTTCTTTAATTAATATTCTTTAAATAATTAATAATTAAAAATTTTAAAAAAGAAAAAGGAAAAGAGAGTATTAGAATAATAATTAAGAGCAGAAATTCTCTTATCTCGTCGGAAGTATATCAGCACATAATTATCTATGATTGTTCATGTCTCTAGTAGGACCACTTAATTAAATGTGGAGGGGAGTGGGATAAATGGTTGATACTACTAGAAGGATTCCTCTTTGGATAATAGGTACTATAACTGGTATTTGTATGATTGGTTTAATAGGTATTTTCTTTTATGGCTCCTGTTCCAGCTCGGGTTCATCTCTATAGTAATATGATGAACTAAGTTGTAGACATGAAAGCGTAAGAACTCAACAACATCCCCGTCAAATCAGAAAGAAAAAAAAAAGGTGTTGTTGAGGTCTTAATAATCATAATACTTCTTCTTGCTCATGATTCTTTATAATTGTTTGGTGGAGGGTTTTATTCCAATAATTTCAATGCCTAATTTTAGGTAATTGGAGTGTCGAGTTTTTATCAATCAAAATCAGATTTTAGCTTTTTTAGGTTTGTTTTTTTTCTTGCATGTGGGTTCAAGGATTCATATACTCTAAATTCGCGTTAGCTTGGCCTTTTCTATCCAGTGTATGTATAAACATATTGACAACACATTTCACATTAAGAGATTGGCATTCGGTTTTGTAATTTACTTGTAAATTTTGAAATTTTCTATTCAATATATGGTCAGTTTTAAAACAAATTGGACATGAGCTTTCATTTTATTATATGGCATCAGGTTTAAGGGGCATGCTACTATTGTTATGTTTTTTTTTTTTTGCCAATTCTAATTGCACTGGACCTTTTTAGGGCTTCAAGGGTATTTTGATAATCCAATACCAACACTCTTTAAGTTTTTAACAATTTTTTCCTTAATTTCCACTAATTTTTTGTTTTGAAATTTGAATAAATAGTCACCTTATTTTATAGCTATAAGACATGATTCAAGTGATAATTTGTCTTAAAAGCTTGCTTAAATCTTAGTTCAATCTAAGTTATGACTTATTTTTTTTTAGAAAAAAGGTCTAAGAACAATTTTTTTTTTCAATAAAAAACTTGATTTTTTCATTGGCCTGACCTATACCAAACCTTAAATCAATAAATCATCAAGTTAACTCATTAGATTAAGCTAGGAAATAAAGTTTATATTCTTCACATTTTAAAGGTTTTGTTAGGAATATATCAAAATCATAAAATAAAATAAAAAATCCAAAATTCATCAAATGATTCTTTTCTTTTTAGCCTAAATACATTTTCAGGGAAAAAAAAAAAAACTTATATTCCAATACAAGAACTCACTTGAAGTATATGACCGTAAAGGTGTAAAAGCAACAAACAAATCAGAATATTTCTATTATAACTAACACTAAGAATGATGGCGAAAATGACATTAGAGTTGTGGTTGAGATCTTACGTACTAAGACACCACCATAAACAAAGAAAACTAGTTCTAAAGCCTCTGCAATATCCCCCACTTTCTTTCTTTTTTGTGACTTTCCTTGCAAGACTTTAAGTCCTTTACATTTCTTAATCTTTTCATGGCCATATTGCTGGTTGTTCCACCTGAAATGTGTGAAGAAAGGCTCCTTCGAACAGCTACTGCAGAGAGTTGTTTGGCTGATGTTGACTGCTAATTTGAAAACAACCTTAGAGGGAAAGGGATGGCTTTATGCCAAGATGTTTTGAGTTAATTATAGTAAAGCAATATATGGTCCATCACTTTTACTTTAAATCTTGAACCATCCTTTAGAAAAGCTTGTTTTACCAAGTCTCTTTTCCCTGTCTGGATGCTCCATCTGCTTCTTGTAGAAAAATGGAGTCCCAAGCAATTATTCTGGGCTCCATCTGTTAGAACGAATATGTTTTTCCACTTTTCGGATGCTTGGCTCATGTTGGAAAACTTGGTTAATTGAAAATATGTCCCTCTCGAAGGCAAAACAAAGCTTAAAAGGTACATTTCGAACGGATTGTACCTACATATTGACTATAAATGCTTGGTAAAAATTGCAGGACATTACACGTTTGTGTATTCATTACTCTCAAGGTACTTGCCCCAATACGTGAAAGCAGTGAATGAGAGGCGCCACCAGATTTTGAAATTTGAATGCCTGAAATGTGACCTCCGATTATTAAACCCGTCATGGCCATGACGTGGTCAAAGACTTGTATTATGAGTTGTGTGGTTAATTTTGGATGGTAAAAATAATATTTTAATTTATTTTTTTAAGTTAAAATAATATTATTTTAAAAAATAAACTAAATTTTAATTATGAATTGATTAATTAACACGTTTGAATTTTATGGGTTAATTTCTACTTGGTTTTTTAAAACTTGTGTAAATAAACAAGGTGACTAAGGTCAAATGATACCATAATTATTAGACCGGCCCGGATCAGCAGATCAACTCGGGATTCAAGTGATCCAGGGTCTTAGCCGAGTTTGTTTCATTCAAAAATCAAGCTAGCAATTGGCTTGGAGAAAACTGTCTGACCCGCTAGGTTAACCCATAACCCAGGTGACTCGGCAAAACCTGGTAGAGTCTTTTTTTTTTAATGTATTTTCTCTCCTAGCTAAAAACTTTTATATATATATTTTTCAGCTGGTTATTAACTCATTTCAAAGTTTATTATATAAATATTAGAAAAATATTTTTATTTTTTTAATATGAGATTTAAAATCTTTTAGTATATATACTCTATGTTTAAAGAAAAAAATTATATTTTTTTAATGTAGAATAAAAAATTTATTTGATTTAAACACTTCAACTTAAAAGAATAAGATAATATTTTTTATTGTAGGATAAAAAAACCTTTTAAAATAATCTTTTAAATTTTATTATTTATAACATGCATAGTCTGTATTCACATAGATTATTTCTTAATATTTTTTATGTAAAATATTAAAATTTTAAAAAAAAATTTAATTTTTTTAAATTAATTTAAATTAATCAACATTAATTCAAATTAACCTATATAACTCAAAATCTGACCCTTAACCGAATCTGTACGGGTTTGATAATTACGAATGACACTAGTATTTCTACAGCCTCTTGCCATTGCGTATCAAGCTCGTAAATGCATGATAACAATATTTCCACTCGCAAGTTGGTAAAACTTGAATGAGTAGCAAGCAGCGGCGCAATCTGATGCTGATGTCAATTCCAGTAACTGATTTGCAAATAGTAAAATCTTGAGCTTTAGAGTTCGAGAAAATAATTGTAATTGTGTTTTAAAGCGTGTTTTATGTTAAAATATATTAAAATAAATTTTTTATTTTAAAAAAAATTATTTTTGATATTAACACATCAAAAAATAAAATAATATATTAATTTTTAATAAAAATTAATTTTTAAAAAATACATTCACATTTCTAATATTGGACTGCAGTTCCTAAAAGTAGGCATAATTTGGGCCATCAGATCGGTCTCAGCAAGGTCAACCACTTCTCGCGATTACATCCTTAAGCCCATAAAACTATTTCCTAACTTCTGTTCCTTCGGAGATGGGAGGAATTACTTTCAAGAGTGTATTACCATGCCTTTTAAAATATTTTTTTATTTAAAAATATATTAAAATAAAAAAAATTAAATTTTTTTTTAATATTAATGCTTCAAAATAATCTAAAAATATTTTTTTAAAAATCAAATAAATCAAAAAAAAATAAAAGTATTTTTCGAAAGAAAAAAAACATTCTTAGAACCCTAACATAACATGATTTTCAATTAAATTACTAAACAAAGAATTATCCACGTTGGGCCTCAAACCCATCATTAAAACTTAATGAAAAAGGTGATGTTATTTTAAGGCAAATAAATCTTTTATTATTATTTTAATGAAAAATATTAAAGCTAATGGCTAATTAGACAACATTAGTTACATGAAGAGTCGGATTGTGATTTATTTGGGGGCTTCAATTAATGATTTGGGTGAAAATTGAGGGGTAAATATATCCTATGATCATTTTTAATATTTACAAGTATGGAAATTTGTGGGATATTTGGACCATCACAGCTAGTATATTATAGCTTCGCTTATAGAGATTTTAGGAGTATAATAGTGGTTGCGTTTTAAAGTAATTTTTGCTAAAAAATAAATCAACATAATTTTTTTTATACTTTTTAAAAATTAATTTTGACATCAACACATTAAAATGTTATGAAAACAGAAGAAAAAAAATTAATTCTTTTCAAAAATATTTTTGAAATATAAAAACACTATATCACACAAAAAAAAAATTAAATAATATATAAATTAAAAAAAAAACAAAACATAATTTCAACCATAAAAACAAACAGCTTGTAAAGATATCACTCAAACCAAATTTCTCCAGCACCTTAAAAAAACAAATCTATACAAATTATCTTGATGGTTGCCTAACAATTTTGTTTAAAGCGTAAAGGCCGATTAGCAATGTTTCTCTCCTTTGGGTTCTCTTTTATTGAACATTTATGATCCATATGAATTTTTGTCAAAGCCTTATCATAAGGTGGGTTGGGTCAGGCATGGTATTTTTTTTACCCATTTCCACCTTGTTATTATGACAAATTTCTTATCCAAACTCGGTTCTAGGGTTTAGATGTATCCCAGGCTTTGAGTATCTAATGATATGTTCATCTTATTTTGTTGTAATTTTAAAAAAATAGTACTTGTTTTAAAACAAAATATGATACCCTTTGCTTTTAATGAAAAGCATGACCATTTTTTTTTAGTTCAATTTTTAATTAAAATGATAATTTTCTTTATTAATTACTTTTTAAAAATTGCATGCACCTAAAAGATGCTAGTATTTTACATAACTCAATTTTAAAATCTTTTTTCTATGTCATTGATTGCATTGGGATTTTATTTTTTTTATTAAAATAGTGTGTTTATTACACTATTTTACTCTTTTTTATTTTTAATTTAAAAATTATTCTAAAATAAAATATGCATACATGAGACATGTACATTTAAGATTAAAAGGTTATAAGTCATTTGATATAAATAAAAATATATATTATGATGCTTTAAATATGTTTTAGTCTTTATTAGTCATTTTTAAGTTTTAGAAGCTCAACAATAGAATCTAATCTAGCATTATTTTAGTTATTGCATTTATAAACATAATACAAAAAATCATTACCAACTTTTATCATATAACAAAATACTTTATAAGATTACACAACACAACGTATATAACATAACATAACAATAAAAATACATCACTACAAAATAATATTAATTAGCCCAATATTGTCTTGATGATTTGGTCTTATGTTGCCACTCTTATTGCTTAGCAATGCTCTTTTTTACAAGTTCACCAAATAGCTTGAGTTTTGGTCTATAGTAATTTCTAAGATGATGTTTTTAGTTTGTAGTTTTCTTGCTCATGTTTTCATCTTATAACCTTTGTATTCCCTTCAATAATTTCATCTCACTCAACATATAAAAAAAAAAAAAAAACAAAACAAAAAAAAAACAAAAGAAAATCATGCTTAAATTTTTAGTCAATATATCAAAAATGGTTGCAACACCTTATATACATTGATAATTGTTCTTTATCATTACTCCATGCTCCACGAGGTAATTTCATGTGATCAAGGTATATAAATACCTTATGTTACTAGGTAACAAGGACACACAATATTCAAATATATATACTCTTAAACACTTGCTTTATTGGTTATACATTCTTTCCCTTATAAAATTTACTAACTTAATGATAATGGTGGATCGAGTTCAAACTAAAAATAAAACATTGGATATTCAACCCATAATGGGAAATGTTTTTAGCCCAATAATGAATATGATCCTGGTTGCATCTTCTTGTTGCTAAATTAAAACATTTAGACCTCAATCTGTGGATTAAATATGGTTTTAAAGTTTACATTTAATTTTGCTTAGGTTTTCTATGTTTCTTTATTCAATTTTTTTTTCTACTTGGGTTTTCTATATTTGGAGCTTTGTTCCAAACATCAAATTTGGTCATGACTTTAGATGGTGTGTTTATTGTGGCTTTTCTTATTCTTGAAAGGTTATGTCAAGCTTATTAATCTCTATTTTCATATTGTACTAAAACAAGTTATTGTTAATAATTACCGTACCTTTTGAAGTATTTTCACTATCATTTCTTATTTTTTATGTGGATTCCAAGAATGATGATATTGAACCAATTATCCTACAACTTAAAGTGGAGTGATTTATTTCTAAAAGTTATCAATCCTTTTTTAACTTTAACTATATTATTTTGATATCAGAGTTGACTTGTTGATCTAAGCTAAATCTTGACAAGAAGAGGGTGCCATATCATATTTCTTGATAAATGAATGATTTTGATATGACATAAAAATGATTAAGCTAAAAAGAATGGAGGAACAACCACTACAATATTTGTAGTAATTAAAAGGCCAAACATTATAAACACTATTAAGGGAACATGATAATGAATTTGAAGTTAATCTTTATGCTATTAAAGATGAATTAGGTAATGAATATCATTGGTAAATCAACTCAAAACTAATTATAAGTTTATCTCTTAACACAAACTCCACAGATCTTTTTACCTCAACCATTGATGAAATATCTATTATAGCATTTAAGCTTTCTTTAAGGACCCAAACATAATCAAGTCAAAATATCATTACTATTCCCTCTTAATTGATAAACCTTGTATATAATTATAACCATTAATAGTTAAAGAGAAAGGTTTAATAAAATTAAGTATTACAAAACATAAGATTTATCAATTAGTGTTTACATGTGTTCTAAACAATATTGAAATCGTTCATCTTGTAATTGAAAAATTTAAGATTCAGTAAGATGTGGATTTTGAGATAGTAAAAATTAACGATGTTGCTTATGATGAATCTTTCAATCTACCAGTTTATGAGAGTATAGAAGAAAAATTATATAAAAATAACATGTTAATATAGTACTTAATAAAAAATCTCAATTCATCTCAATTAAATACAACATAATTATGTGCATTTCAAAATTTGATTTCTGTCAAGTATATTTCCCTCACTGTATTTTTTGGTATTGGTCGTCTAGGATAGGAAAATATTGACAAATTCTAATTTGAAGGTAGTTTCCCATTATCATCATGTCTTGGAATATAATTTATTCTTATTCTTAAATGAGGCTCAAAATAGTACGAGATAAATGTTGAGATCTCTTCCACAATATAAGCCTCATATATCAAAGCTCTAATATATGCCTTGTTTTTATCTTTTTTCTTTTAGGTTAAACAAATATCTAAATGGAATTAAATGAGTATCTTAAATTTGATATAAAAAAAGACAATAGAAATTTAATTAGGATGAATGTGTAATCTCTAACCTCACGAATGGATACATTCATCTATACTGAAAGGGCCTTCAACGATTTCCTCAAATGGTAGATGTATAGGTAAATGCTCCATTAAGTGAAAAAAGATGGAGAAAATATTATCACAAGTTTACAAATTGTTTGGATGATATTTATTTCAAGCTTCTCCATGTGTTGGGTATACAACTTATTAAAGCATATGTCTTTAAAAAAATGATTAATTTTTATGAGTGCATTTCGCATCCTTTTTAGTAATAAATCTCAATAAACAAGTAAAATAAGTGTTTGTATAAACACGTAACAATCATAACTTTTTCATTCCATACAATATATCATCCTCCAAATTCATCAATTTAGATATGTTTGAAGCATTTTCATCAGGAAAACACACACTCTTAAGTCATTAGTAGACGAGTAGTTGTGCATTCTTATCTAAGAAAAGGTTGGCTTTGAACTTTATGACCCTTAACTCATTATAAATTAACTTCATATTCTTACAGTGACAAAACAAAGGTATATTCATTTTAGCTTTTATGTCTTCCTTTGTCCTTCCTTTCATGTCTATCACAATGTTAAAAATATTTTCAAACACATTCTTTTCAATATACATGATATCTAGATTATTGAAGAGAATATTAGTCTTCCAATAATGAAGTTCACAAAAAACACTTCGCTTTATCTAATTGTAGGTCACACCAAAACAAGAAATTTCCACTTAGCGGATTGAAAACTAAATACAATGCCCTTATACTATGAGACCATGTTATATAATTTTTCAGCTGACGGTACCAGCAATGCAACGTCTCTTTTAACTCTACTTTTAAAGAAATCATTTTTGTTCCTTTTGTACTTGTAATTGATTGGAAGAATCGCTGGTGGTAATAAAAAAAAATGTTTTGCCACTATTTGTTAAGGTGAAGGCCCTGTTACTTTTCATACAATAAGGACATGCTAATTTTCCATACATGCTCCAACTACAAATCATCTTATATGCAAGAAAATCATTCATAGTCCATATCAAAGGTGCCTTTATCTAAAAATTATGTTTCCTCGAGACATCGTACATTAAATCCTAGATGACCACAACTATTTTAATTCATTAATTAACAGTAGAAGACAAACATTTATATTCATACCTGTAGATAAAAACATGAACTCTGACCTAACACACATTCCTGGTAGCAAGTTGTAAATTGTGAGTATTAGCAACCAATAAGAATATGGTGTAGTAAATAGATTGATTCGTCTGTAAATAACCCAACATATATGTTCTGTGATTCTATTGAAAACTAAGGATGCACCTTATTACAATATTTCCAAGCTTCACTATCAGAAAGGGTGAACCATAATTCCATCTATCGCACCATGTAAATGATGACATGTCATGTGCTCAGTAGCCTTTGGAGACATGAATTTTAGGAGTGATTAGGAAGTAACTCAATTTTCTATATGTGACAAGAGTCCTTCCCCTATCAATTTTGGATTTTTATCGAGTATGCCCATATATTATACACTCTGTCAAATTTGTATTTTCTAGGTAGTACAACATGCAGAAGTTTGAACATATGTTAAATTTTTAGTATCCTAGGCTAAGGAGTTTCATTATGGATTTAGTAGTATAGAAATTCTTTTTCAATCTATTCTTTTCAGGTAAAATACTTCTTGTCCATTTGATAATTTTATCGTAACCAATTTTGCTCAACTTATGATCTAATATGATGGTGAACACATGTGTAATGACCGATAATTTATTATGAATTATGCATTTATCTCATAATGGTTCATCAAAATATTTTTTTAAAAAAAAAAAACCTGACAACATCTACATTTAGTTCTTCATTTATGATTGAACATTCATTTGCATCACCATTATTTCATCAATAACCATACTTCTATAATGATTACTATTATCATCTATAACTCTATGTATGTTACTAAAACTAGAAGTTGACCAAACCATCCTTTCTATCATGGTCTCATAGGGAACATATAGTTCTCCATATGTAAGCAAACACAAGTATTTCTCCATGAACCCTTTCTGTAAAAGATAAATCGTAAACAACATCTAGATTGATAAATTTTTTTATTTTTACAACTCTTACATAGATATCTAATACCTTCTCTACTAATATTTTTTGGATTAGATAGTGTGTATTTAATAAAACTCTCAACCTCATTACAATAATCATCTTGCATAACCCTTCGAGTGAAACTTGATACATCCAAGAATGATCATACATTATTTATATTAAATCTATATAGAATATTGATGACAATATGTATTAATTAATAATGTGAACTAAAAAAATTATTGGTACCTAACTAATTAGCCATCAATGATTTAACTCAAACTTATTCAATCTATTTTATTAGTACCTTTCAATCATTATTAATTTTCTACAAAAATTCAAATTTCTCCATATTTGCTGAAATTTTCAACTTAACAATAAAATTGATAAAATATGAAACATACTCATTAAATAAGCCATTTTTTATTTCATACAAATCACATAAGTCACAAAATCAAACTCAATTTCATCAAATTAGAAACAAATACAATATTTTAAAATTTCAAACAAACCCTAATAGTACAAATCATATATTCATACAATAAATTTATATGACAAAAAAAATATATAACAAGTAAACACACAAGTAAACTACATATTCTATATCAAAATGACGAAAAAATAACATTTTAAAAATGGATGGCAACAAAAAAAAAAAAAGGTAGTTTTGCTTACTTGATGTGGCCAATCTTATAAAAAAAAAAAAGGAAACGGGAAGAGAGGGGGTCGTTTGTCAGGTTATAACTTAAATATTATTGATGGATTCCTTAATAGAAATTAGCGATGGTCATATTTCTTCGGTAATTCCGTCAATAATAATAATACATCATTTTTCTTTTTTCTTTTTCATTTTCAACGGTTATTCTTTAGGTATACACCAACATAAAATTTCTCTCGGTAAATATCAAAAAACTTAGTGAGGAGATATTTTATCAATAAATATTACTATAAATTATCGATGAGTTTTTCCGGTTAATAGTGCTGTTTATATTTGATTATATTTTGATAGTGTAACCAGACAAATCTTCAATAACAACGTTCTATAAAATGTTTCCTAAACACATATGTTAAGAAGGGTTTGAAATTAAAATTCTAAAGTTTGGCAGATAATTATCTATCCCTGAATTTATGGCCAATAATTGGATCTTACTAGCTCCAATATATACACATCTAGGATAGGTTGGCTGAGGAGAGAGAAAGAGTGGAAATTAAGATAAAATAATCGGTCAAATAAATTTTCCAATCTTCAGTCAAATTAATTAGCTCACAGCACTAAGATAAATATTAAACATTATAAAATGCATTCAGTGATGCTGAGAGAGAGAGGTAGGTATTAAGATTTAAGAATGTTATTTTAAAAGCACATCCACCCACCACTGTTGACTATTATCAAATACGATGAAAATGTCAAAACTCAAAGAGTAAGAAATTGGGTACTTCCTTTCTGATTAAGTAATCTTGATCCCCATAACTCGATAAATAGGCATGCAGAGAACCTGGAAGCAGCACAGCACTTTAAAGTTGCTTACAAATATTCAACAGAGCAAACAGGCAGAAGTGAGAAATACTTGTGAGATGGCTGAAGTGAAGTTGCTTGGAGCATGGGGAAGCCCTTTTAGTCGCAGAGTGGAGATGGCTCTTAAATTGAAAGGTGTTGAATATGAATACATAGAAGAAGATTTAGCTAATAAGAGCCCTTTGCTTCTCGAACACAACCCCATTCACAAGAAAGTCCCTGTCCTCCTCCACAACGGAAAAACATTGGCAGAGTCGCTTGTTATTCTTGAGTACATAGATGAAACTTGGAAGAGCAACCCCATCTTGCCCGAAGATCCTTATGACAAAGCCATGGCTCGATTCTGGGCTAAATTCATCGACGAGAAGGTAAGACCATTAATTTCTTCAGTTTTTCTTTAATTAAAATACAACAAAGTTGACCTCCTAGAAATGGTGCGCGGTCTTTCATGCATCGTTAATTTGTTCAAAGCACAAAGTCAATGATTTTGCGCATATTAAAAAAAATATTAGTTTGTGGTTTAATTTAATCAACACAATATTAATATCTACATCTAGAAAATAAGCTGCTTACGTACTAAATACTATAATATATACTTGTATTGAAAAAAAAAGGAGGATGAAGAAAAAAATACAGCTGAAATTCGGTTTTTAACTTCCCTTTCTATAGTGTATTCCTGCAATATGGCAAATCATGTGGTCTAAAGAGAATGAACGTGAGAAGGCCTTAGAAGAAGCAATTCAGAACCTGAAAACTTTGGAAAATGAGCTCAAAGACAAGAAATTCTTTGGGGGGGAGACAATAGGGCTGGTAGACATTGTTGCCAATTTCGTAGGCTTCTGGTTGGGAGCCGTTGAAGAAGCTACTGGGATGGAGTTGGTGAATAAAGAGAGGTTTCCCGTACTTTGCAAGTGGATTGATGAGTATGTTAACTGTAGCGTCGTCAAAGAAAATCTCCCTCCTAGAGATAAACTGATAGCTTTTCTGCGACCCCGCTTTAGTGCTTCCTCTTGGAAGTATTAGAATTGATCACTGAAGGGCAATGTTAGCTGTGTGAGTTTATGATATGATCCATGTTCTTCTTTCTTTGTAATAATATCATGTGGATCTGTGTCCTAATTGTTGCTTCTGTTTACCTTAGGCGTAGGTCATATGTACCTCTTTGGATGACGAATAACAGACAGTGTCCTTCAAATATTTGTGATCATTTTGAGCTCTCTATGTATCTTTATTTCTGCTTTTCCTTTTTTAATTTCATGTTTAGAAAATTTCTTTTCGAGACATCTAATGCAGATAATCAAATGGCTAAAAGAGGTTCTCAGCTTTGGTACTTCAAATGCTGTTATTTGAAATTTATTTGCAACTATATATGAAAATGAAAGGTTAGGTGGCTGCAAGAGTTTTCCACGGGAAATTGAGAATTTCATACACAAGACAGTCCACAAGAGCATGTTGAACGAAAAAGGCTTAGGATTAAAATAATTTATCAACTTGATTAGATTAAGGATTCAAAATATTTGAGATTGATAATCGAGATAAGATTAAAAGATTTTTACTTGGACTCAGTCACTCTCAAAGTTATGACTTCTAAGCATCACTCTCAAAGTTATTCTTCATTGTGCATGATTAAAAAAAAAACAGTAAATAAATCCAGTATGTTTGGCCATGTTCCAAAGAGAGTGAAATGAAAACAAAAGCACAAAGTAGCTTCTCCACTTTCACACCGATGCATAAACATTTTCACCTATGCAACACTTCTCCCTGTATTTATTTATTAGATAATCAATTAATTTTTTTATTCTAGCAATCTGATATATTCTCTCTGGTTAAAATAGCTAGTAGCCGATACTTATACCTAGTAGGCTAAAATGACTTATAGCTAGTATCTGTAAAAAGTCTCATATAATAGATTTAAGAATTCTCAGATGTTTAAGTAAGTATATTTTAAAGAGAGAAGACACAAATATTTTAGAGAGAGATATTCTGAAAAATATATATGCAGAAAGTAGAGATTATGAACTGGAAGCTTGAAGAATTCATGGAGTATTTATAACTCATAAATCTTACCCTTTCATGAAGACGAGGGACTAAATTGTTATTTTATCCTATTAGCATTTACCAAGGGATAAATATCCTTTACAATTATTAATGAGGGATGAATATCCCTTACATATCATTAATGCTAATAAGAATATGATAAATCCTTATGAGACTTTTATAAACCTAGGGGTGTTGAAAGATGAATATTTTTTACCTCAACATTGTATCTTAAGGATGATAAGAATAAACAAAGTTTTGTAGCCTAACAGGGAGCCTAGAAAGATTGTCAACTTTGTATTCTTTTATGCTTAATGCATAGCTAAGCCTAGATATGTTGGGTCATCACCCTATATTTGGCACCTTTCAATCATGAGCTTCTTGAGCAAACAAATCATATACAAAATATGCTAATCCATTAAAAGAAAATGGGAATAAAAATGTTCAGCATAAGGTTGACTTGGTATGGAAAATGAGAGATGAGTGGAAAAAGGGAAATAAAAAACACCTCAGTGAGGATAAACTAGAGCTCTTTTTTTTTTTTTACACCATCAACAACATCAGAAAAAACTTGATGAGATAATTCCAAAAACATCTTAAAAGACAAGCAAAAATAACTAAAGAGGGTTGCACGCGCCACCTAAAAAAGAAGATGTGTCCATTCACCTAGCTCGTGCAATGCAAGTGTCAGGCATCAAAAAACATATCAATGGTTGTTTAGGCTTTGACCCAAACAACCACTCACCTTTTGTGTGGCTACTTTAGCCAAAACACAAATAGACAACCACCTTTTTTAATCATTCATTCTTGGCTTAAATGGCCACCCACCCAAGGTGAGATGATATAATCAAAATCAATAAATACATTGGATCACCAAGTAAATAAGACAGGTTCTTATAATTCATAATTTTCACAAACTCAATACTTCTTTACACTTAAATTTTTTCTTAATCTTCTTGTATGTTAGTTTTCTCATACACCTACTAAATTAAGCATTGAAAAATTCCTCATTCCAATATGGACTTATTTTTTAAAAGATAATCAAGCTTACATTCAAGGCCACACATCTTGGTATAGAATCGTAGCCCATGAAAATCTTTTTTTTTATGAGAAGTTTTTCAAGACTCTATCAATGGCACTATATGTGGGAAACAAAATAAAAAAAAAAACTAGTTCTTTCCCTTCACTACTCATTAAAAATACTTTTCATAACTAACGAATCTCAAGGACAAAAGAGAATAATTAATCTCCTTACCATATGGACTCCAATCTTGTTAGGTCTCCAACAACTCTCCTAACAAATACAAGTGAAGTTTAAAAGATACAAACTAATCCACTAATACAAAGAATCCATTAGAGGTGTTAATTAGTCCAATCATATGGTCAAGGAGTTAAATAAGACATTAAATAGGCTTGTTCAGCTTATTTAGGACAAGAATGACTTTAAAGAGGCTATAACACAAATGGGTCAGCCCATAATCAATCTAATTCAAGTGCAAGAAAGGCCCAATTCTTCCATAACATTGGCTTAGGGTTGGCATCATGTTGACAACCTTGTTTGAACAATTAATCCTAACATTACAAGGATATTTTGACAGATTGTTTTAAGAGTTTTTATATTCTACAAGGAAGCTAAGGGGTATCAGCCATTACAATGATTTCCAAGCTTATTTAGGAGAGTTAAAGGTGGTTTTAGACCTATTTTTTCTAATGCATAATTTTACGCAAATAAGTATAATTTCTAATCTGATAGTTGGATCAAACTGAAATTTTACAAAAGTTTCTAAAGGTCTTATTTTATCTACGGTTATAATTTCAGGTCAATTTAACATTTCAAAGGTCTTAAAATAAGGTCTAGAATCTACTGTATGAAACTTGTATTAGTTTCCTTGATGATTTATGATTTTGTTTCTTGTTTTATTTAGAACTATTTTATTATTTTTTCATAATTATTTAGGATGTTTTTTTACCTATTATAAATAGGGTTATTTAGCTTATATTTAGAGTTTTTTTATATAAACTTTGATTTTAAAATAATATTGCTTGTATGTGAGAAGTAATCTCGCATTATTTGGTTCTCTGAAGAACTAATTTGACTTATTAAAGAATAATTATTTTTATGACATATTCATTGTACTTTATGTTTGTGAATTTGTATTTATTGGGTAGAGGTTTATTCTAATAGTGTTGGTGCTTTAGTTCAAATAATCTTTATGTCACACTCCTATCAAATCTAATTCTTTAATTTTTCAGGATTTATCTTTCTTGCATATGGGTTATGTGACTGATCATGAGATTCACATTAGGTGGTATTATAGCTTGACTCCATTTATTAGGTTATATCCTTTTGTATTATTTTTTTCTTATTCTGCATGTTGAAACTCATTATTTCCAATCTTCATATATTATTCTTGATTTGTGACAACAACTACTCTTATAAAAATAAGTGTTATCTCATTTCATTATTGTCACAACAGATATCAGTAACATAAAGAGTAAAATACAAGAGACAAAAGTCGTTTAAACAAAGATGTTATAGATTCTACTATAGAAACTAAAATAAGGTGAAATTAAATAGGCCAGATTGAAATTACTTAAAAATATATATTCTATATCAAATTTGAGGTCACTTCAACATTGTTTGGTTTAGGTTCTAGATTTGTGTCAACTATTAAAACTTGATTTGTTACAGTTGAAATCAATTTTTCTGGTGTACTAAAGTGTTATTTGGGATATTTAGGTGTCAATCAAGTTATTTTCATAATATTTGATTCTGTTTTTTTTTTCATTTACTCAAAAACATCCATATCTCATACCATAATCCATTTTTGGGTTCTTCCCCAAAATTTACCCTTTTCCTTTCAAATTAAAAAAAAAATGCAATAATAACAAGAAGACTGACAATTTGGAAAAGCAGACTAAGAAAGGTTCATATATATATAATAATTAACCTAAAATTTTGGATAGATTTATGAGCCCAATCATATCCTATTGTACTTAAGACTAAAGAAACAATGCAGATTCAATGCCAAATTAACTAATTATTAGACGAGCTTGCATAAAACAATTAAGTCTAGAGACTTAATTAGATTTTTAATAGGCCAATTTGATTTAATTACACGCCAAATTAAAAGTTTAAATATGTTTAAGAATTAATTTAGGTCAAATTAAAAGATTTAATCCTTGCAATGACTTAATTGGTCAAATTAATTTTAATAGGGATTTCATAAGTGAAAAATTAAGTTTAAGAGCCTATTGTGGCTTAATCTAAAAGATTGAAATTTTAGAGGTTCAAACTTATTTTTTTACGAAGTCAATTGATTGAAATCAGAGACAACTTTACAAGAAAATCAAGGTTTAGGGTCAATGAAGGGTTAAATTAAAAAGGTTTATAACTAAGGATCTTTTTGAAAAAGGCGTTAAACTTCAGGGACTTAATTCATTTAAAAAATGAATGAAATTGAAGTGAATTGAAATTTTAATGGTCAAATGAGGGTTAATTTGCATAAATCCAAAATCAAAGACCAAAAATGAAAAGGTGTTGAAATTCAGGGTTGGTATTGGAGTTCAGTAAGGGTAAAATCGCATAAAATTAAAAGTTTTTGGTTAATTATGGATGAAATTAAAATAAAAAACAAGTTGAAGGGCTAAATTGAACTTTAGTTAAGTCCCTAATTAAAACCCTAAGAAAATAAAAATAGCGTTGTCTCACTTAAATAAAACAGTGCATTTTGACCAAAATAATTTGTTTTGTACAAAACAACGTTATTTTGACCAATACAAGAACAAAAATAAAAGAAGCCAAACGACTTGTTGCCTGGCTATAGTTCATCATCTTCAACCTTTCATACTAGAAAGATTGCTCGGATGGCTACTTTTTCAGATCATTTAATGCTTTGTCTCTCTACTAATTGGGATAAACCATACACCACTATGATAGCCTAATATTGTACTACACCCCAGCATAATTCTTACAAACTGATTGCCCCTACAGCCACTGTTGTGTAACCCCAAAGAGGCTAACATAATCAGCTATATGCAGTCGAGTTTAGCATCTCCTTATGACGACTTTAAGCCAACAATTGAGATCTTTCCCAATTGAATCAAGGGTTAAGATCGATCTCAATAAAAAACAAGATGTCCATCTTTCCCTTCTAGAAATAAAAGTGGATTTTATGCATCGATGAGCAAGAGAGAATAGTGCAAAGTGAGCAAAACACTAGTTTTTTTAGCATTTTCAACGTTGTTTTCTCTCTGTCGTAAATCCTAGCAGCTTCAATCTCTATGCCATAATCAACAACAGCCAAACACCCTTGCAACTTCATCTTTTCAGTTGTAATAGAGGTAATCTCACTGATGCCTAATGTCTTCTTCTAGCACAACTGGCCATTTCAAACCAGCCTCTCTACCACTAGCTTCTCAACCAACAGCTCCATTGTGAGCCACCAGCAATAACTCATCCAACCCTAGTAAGCTTCTTCATCCTTTCTCCCTTGCATTTTCATGCTTGCATGCAAGACATGAATTAATTCACATCCTACAACTGCTGGCTTTTGCAAGCAAATGTAAATTGGGTTGGACCTGTTTCAACCCAATCCACATGGTTGCACTAGTCCAGTGACACGACCAAAAGATTGATTTATTATCCCAAATATAGGAGCGTCGAAGTAATAAATAACTCGGCAAGACCGGGGTCGAACCACATAGAGGTTAACATATAATAATAATATGAAATCAAGTTAAAGAGGACTTTGAGATGTAAGATTAATGTGAGGATTAAACAATGATAAAAAATATATATTAAGGTTAGAGGATCTACTAATGGTATTAAAAATAAATGTAATATAAACTATTTTTATTACTCAACTGGAAACCACACACAAAGGAAGTTTCAATCGGATGATTTGTCATTAATAACTCATTATAAATTGTTAACATGATCATATTAATTATCTTATTTAAGAAACACCAAAATTTTAAATATTATCAAGAATTCATGATGCTAACTTATGTTAACAACAAATCAAATTTCTTTCATAGCACAAGTGTATGTTATACCATACGGTTATCTATGAAAGTGTCAAGCATTTGTTGTACCAAGTGTTATACAACACAAATCCATATTAACCATTTAACAAACAAGATATTAAGAATTAATAAGATAAAAAGATAAGACATGTTAATAACAAACTTTCTTAGATATAAACATTGAAGTCCATGTTGAGTTTATAGTATACCTATTCTAACACCATTAGTGAAACATTTTCACCTTTATATAATAAACTTAGCTAAACATAATGAAGAAGAGAAACATAAATAAACAACATAAGAACATAAGTATAGTAAAGGAAATGAAAAGCATAAATAAGAGATTAAGGAAAATATAACATGAAATAAAACTTGAATATTACAAAAATATAAAGAAAGAAATAAAGAGCATGATCTTGATCTGAAAACCAAGAAGCCTAAATGCATAGCAAATGCCTCCTTTTATAAGCCAAAATTTAGAACTACTAATTTGATGACTAATTGTTAAGTGGGTGGCCACCTCTTGACTTGGTAACAATCATTATCTTCTTGTCTACAAAAAACATCATTGGTAACATCATAATTTGAACAGATAGTCTTCATGAAAGTTTTGAAAAATTATCTCATCTTTCCAACAAAACAAGAATGAGGTCATTTGGACTTCTAGAACTCGAGATATAGGCTGAACACTGAACACTGTATAAGCTACAGGATAGATTCAGATAACCTTGGACACTCATGAATGTTTTAGGCTTATGTCTTAGCTTTCTAGCCATATAAACCATACTGAAATCCAAGATCTATAGCTCTATATATATATATATATATATATATATATATATATATATATATATATATATATTATTTTAAAAAAATTCAAGAATTTTTTTTATTTTTCAAAGACCATTTTCAAATTATTTATTGGTCCATCACGTGCTTTTCTAATGATTTTGTCTAATATCGAGTTGTAGACTTACATTATAAGATACAGACCCGGTATCAAAATATCTAATTTTTCCTGAAAAATTCCACAAGTTTATCTTTATATATATATATATATATATATATATATATATATATATATATATATATATATAAAAAAATGTTTTGTTTTCATGCATACGGCTAATCCTAAAGAATTAGTTTTTCAATGATTATAATACTAGGTGGCAACTCCTAAACCCTATTATCATAACTTTATGATTAAACCCAAAGCCCCATTTAATTTTCAACAGGCAGCACCGCCACGCAATATAGTGTATGTCATGATAGGATGATGACCCCACTATGAAAGCCTTGTTTCATTAGAGTAAGCTTTGTTTGATTAATTGTTTGCTTATTTATTTTGGTCTGTTTAATTTTAGCATATTTTTCTTTTACTGCTCTAACATGTATTTTATATACTACTTATGCACAAGTACATCGAGTATGGAGTAATGCCTTCACACATCTTGATTTTTGAATAAACCCAATTCAAGGTTAGGTGGGGAGTAGCAATCTTCTTCATAACTTTCAATTGAGGTTTATATTCGTAAAACATTCAACTAAGAGCTAAGCGTTTACTTAATAATGGCAATCACATTGTGCCCCAACCATTTAATGTAAACTCCTATACTACCTTAATGAAAAGTAGTCACTGGTATATCATGAACCTTTTTCTAGACCAAGTAGAAAGGTAACCCTTTATATATTAGCCTAGAACCTTCCCTTAGGGTATGAACTCCTTAATAATTCATTTTTTGCAAACCTAATTAAAATTCTGAACTCTATAAGATTTTCAAGCTAAAACCATGACTTCTATGACCTTTAATGAGTATGGAAAAAGATCTAAGATGATGTAATTAGTTGAAGGGGAATGCCTAAGGACTGAGGTTGGGCAATTAATGCACATGACCAAAGTAAATTACTATATAGACAACATAAAAAAGCTTATGTCAGTCTTAGGGTATGTGAATGAAACTTTGTTTAAGAGAAAGTATAGGCGAATTTCCCACCTGATAAGGATCTTTGTTCAAATTTCAGTAGTCCAGGCTTTAATGCATTTCTGGAATTCAGGTTATAGATGTTTCAGCTTTAGAGATGTTGATATGACCCCCACTATTGAAGAATATGCCTAGATTTTAAATTTCCTAAATGATCCTCACAAAATATATTCCAAAAAAGAATTGAGAATATAGTTATCGAGGTCACAAAATTATTATATCTAGATCAAGCTGACAAGTACAAGATGTCTAATGGAGGATTTAAATGGAAGTTGATTGAGAATAAGTTGAAGACATATAAAGCAAAGGGAAAGAAGGGTGAAAAGAAATACTAGGCAGTTGTTTTTGTCATCTTCAAGTTAGTTTTGTTTCCTTCAAAAGCCATTAGGATGATCAGTATTGAAACTGCCAATGCCTTCATTGAATATAAATGGATAAAGAATAACCCCACCTCAACTTTCTTGGCTTAAGCTTTATTGTCCTTAAATCACTGTAGACTATATAAAAAAGGAGCAATGCGATATTGTATTCCTCTATTATTTATGTGGATAGTTAGTCACTTAGAGACATCGAGAGAAGTTTTCAATAATTTATGATGGTTTAACATGAGACCCTTTGGGCTGATTTTAAATGAAGAATGGAATGACCTAGATGAGAAGGTATGGGTAAAAAAAATATTAAGCACTCCTTTAGAGTAATTTTAGGTGGAAAAGCTTTTTGGGTGGGCAATCCATCTTATCTTATGAGTTGTGGTGACAAAGCATGGGTCTCATTGATTGGCCTAACTAGTTATATTAGCTATTCACCCTCGCTGGTAGTTAGGTAGTTTAGAGGCACACAATATGTATCGAGAAGTGAAAAGATTGTTGATAAAGCTATAGGTTTTGGGATTCCTAGAGGTATTGTGGAGGAGAAATCTAGCAAATGAAAAGGAAATCAAAACACAAGTGCCAAATGAGAGTTTAAGTGGGGGGAAAAAAAGATGAGATAAATGAGAGAGAAATGAGTGAGAAAGCAGATGATTCAAGAAAAATTAAAGTCAAAATGAGTGATTTAGAATTTGTTCCTAAAGCACCATTTCCATAAAGGTTAGGGAAACCTAAACATGATCTTATGAACTCGAAAATCTAAGAATTGTTCAAATAAGTGAAAGTCAACATTCCAATCCTTGATACAATTAAACAAGTCTCATTTTATGCAAAGTTCTTTAAGGATTTATGCACAGTCAAAAAGAGATTGAATGTGAAAGAAAGAGCTTCTCTAACTAAACATGTTAGTGCCATCATCCAGTTTAAGACCCCTCCCAAATGCAAAGATCATGGTTGTCCTACCACTTCATGCATTATTAGAAGTCATAAGAAAGACTAAGCTTTATTAGATTTAGTATAAAGTGTTAATTAAATACCCTACACTATTTATGAACTGTTAAGTTTAGGAGAAATCAAGCCTACTTGAATCAACCTTTAATTAGTTGATAGGTCAACCAAGATTCCCAAAGGTATTGTTGAGGATGTGTTGGTCCAAGTAGATAAATTTTACTTTCCTGTTGATTTTGTAGTGTTAAGACACTGCACCTATTCAAGGTTCTAATGCGCCCATCCCAGTCATCTTAGGTAGACCTTTGCTAGTTACATCCAATGCTTTAATTAATTGTAGGAATGAAGTGATGAAATTTTCTTTTAGAAAAATGACTATGAAGATGAACATATTCAATCTTTCCAAACAAATTGGTGAACATGAGGACATTAGAGAGGTAGATTTGATCCAAACAGTTTGTCAAGAACACTTTGAGAGACAATGGATAAAGGATCCATTGGAGAGAACTTTAATTCTTGATGAAAGATTTTATTCTTTGGAATGTACTAATGAGGAAGTAAGAGAACTTGAGACTTATCTAAATTCAATGCTTGTGATGTCAATTAGTCAGTGGACCCTATCGTTTGAGCCTTTGATTTCAGCCCAAGTGAAAGTTGAGGCATCTCTTGTCCAACCTTATAAACCAGAAACGAAGCATTTACCGTGTGATCTTAATAATGCATTTCTAGGGGAAGATGAATCATATCATATTGTGATTTCATCAAGACTTAGCATAAAGCAGGAACAAAAACTTTTAAGAGGTGAGAAAACATAAAAATGCAATTGGGTGGACAACTACTGACTTGAAAGGAATTAGCCCTTTTTTATGTACACATAGAATATATATTGAAGAAGAGGCTAAATCTGTGAGGCAAATGCAAAGACGATTGAACCCAAACATGAAGGAAGTAGTGAGAGGTGAAGTGTTTAAGTTACTTGATGTAGGTATCATTTACCCTATTGCAAACTCAAAATGGGTTAGCCAACCCAAGTTGTCCCTAAAAAATCTAGAGTCACAATAGTAAAAAATGAAAATAATGAGCTAGTGACAACTAGAATCCAAACTAGATGGCGTATGTGCATTGATTATCGTAAGTTGAACATAGTGACTAGGAAGGACCATTTTCCGCATCCATTTTTAGACCAAGTGCTTGAAAAAGTAGCCAAAAGAGCTTTCTATTATTTTTTTTATGGATACTCAGGTTAAAACCAAATTGAGATTTCCTTAGAAGACCAAGAAAAAACCATTTTCACTTGTCCTTTTAATACATATGCTTATAGAAGAATGCCCTTTGGCTTGTGTAATGCACCAACCACTTTTCAAAGGTGTATGATGAATATCTTTAGTGACATAGTGGAAATTTTTTTGGAAGTTTTCATAGATGATTCTTCAGTTTATGGGGATTCTTATGAGTTGTGTCTAATGCATTTAGAAAAAGTTCTTGAAAGGTGTGAGGAGAGCAATCTTGTACTCAATTGGAAGAAGTGTCATGGTATTGTCTCTTCAAAAGGGATGGAGATAGATAAGTCAAAAGTTAAAGTCATTCAAAAATTACCTACCTCTAGGACTGTGAAAGATGTGAGATCCTTTTTAGGACACACTGGTTTTTAACAAAGATTCATTCATTAATTTAGTACCATTGCCAAACCATTGTGTAACTTGTTGTCATAAGATGTCCAATTTGATTGGACATCAAAATGTCAAGAAGCTTTTGAAAAGCTTAATGGGTTGTTGACCATTACACCAATCATGCAAGCTCCTTATTGGTCTTTACCATTTGAACTGATGTGTAATGCTAGTGATTTTATGGTAGGGGCTGTTTTAGGGCAAAGAAAAGATAAGAAGCCTCATGTCATTTATTATGCTACCAAGACTTTGAATGATGCTCAATTGAATTACATTACAACTAAAAAAGAACTCTTATTAGTTATGGTCTTTGCATTAGACAAGTTTAGGTCTTATTTGGTTGGATCTCTTGTTATTGTTTTCCCTGATCATGTCGCATTGAAACACTTGCTCACAAAACAAGATGCCAAGCCATGTTTTATTCAATGGATCCTCATACTCCAAGAGTTTAACCTTGAAATTCGAGATAAAAAAGAAGTAGAGAATGTAGTGATTGATCATTTGTCCCATCTTTCAAGCAATGAGATCATAATTGATGAATCTTCAATAAATGAACTCTTTGCTGATGAAAATATATTTTGTGCAAGTACTCTCCTACATTTGGCTCTCCATGTTATAGTGACATAGCAAATTACCTAGCAACAAGTCAGATTCTTTCTCATTGGTCTAAACTCAACAAACAAAATTCTTGCGCTATGTGCGTACCTTTTTTTGGGATGACCTCTACCTATTTAAATACTACCCTGATCATGAAATTTCAAGTGTCATTAATTTTTGTCATGCATTAGCCTATAGTAGGCATTTCTCTTCCAAGAAAACCATTGACAAGATCTTGCAGTGTGGTTTTTATTGGCCTACTATTTTAAAAGATGTTCATGCCTTCTGTGGTGCATGTGACCGATGCCAACGACTAGGTAACCTTAGTAGGCATAACACGATGCCTTTTAACCCCATTCTTGTTTTGGAAAATATTTGATTATTAGGGGATTGATTTCATGGAACCTTTTTCAAGTTCATTTAGTTACCAATTGATCCTTATAGCTGTTGAATATGTGTCCAAATGGGTGGAGGTAGTTGCATCTCGAACCAATAACCATCGAGTTGTGGTCAAATTCTTGAAAGAAAATATTTTCTCTCGTTTTGGCATGCCCCGGTTTATGATTAGTTATGGGGGAAAGCATTTTTGTAACAAGCTCGTTGGGATTTTAATTAGAAAATATGGTGTAATTCACAAGGTCAGTACCCCCTATCACCCACAGACTAGTGGCCAAGCTGAGTTGACAAATAGGGAGATCAAGAACATTTTAAAGAAAACAATATATCTAAATCGTAAAGATTGCTCCCTATGACTAGTTGATGCTTTGTGGGCATATCACACTACTTAGAATACCTCTTTAAGAATGCCTTCTTATAAGCTAGTTTATAGAAAGCCTTGTCATCTTCGCGAATATTGGGCCATTCGGCAATTCAATCACAATGAAAACGGAGTTAGAAAAAATAGAAAGCTTCAATTGGATGAATTAGAGCTAAGAAATGATGTATTTGAAAATGCAAAAATTTCAAAACATAAGATGAAAACTTTGCATGATAAACATATTCTTAGAAAATCATTTTATATTGGTCAAAAGGTTATCTTGTATAATTCATGATTACATCTCTTTTCTAGGAAGTTGAAGACAAAATGGATTGATCCATTTGTGATTAAATCCACCTCTAAGCATGTGCCTTTGAGGTAGCAAATCCTAAAAACAGAAATGTTTTCAAAGTAAATGGTCATCGATTGAAACCATATCTTGAAAACTTTGTGGCTGAAGTTGAGACATTGGATCTTCAAGATCCGATACAATTGTAGTATCAGAAGTAATGAGGTTTTATTTTTATTTTCTCTCTCTTATTCTTCCAACTCTTATATTTACTTGTTCATGCATTAGGAACAATGTCTTATTTTAAGTTGGGGGGTGTGAGGTTTTTTATTTTTTTAAAAAAATAGTTTGATGTTTTCTTTTAGTTGTTATACGTAGGTTAAAAAAAATCAAGCAAGAAGTCAGCTCATGTCCAATTCAATTAAACATTCATCCTTTAAAAAAAAAATGAGTAACAATTTTCTAATCTTTATTCTTTTCTTTTCTTTCTTTTTGACTTTGAGAATAATGTAAAACTTAATTTTAGATATTTGATTATGATGAATGCTTGAGATGACCATGCTTGTTTAAAAAAAAAAAAAACTTGCATTCATATATGAGTGAGACTTATTTAGGATCAACATTACATTTTTGGATTCATCATTATGTTGACCATTGCATGCTTTAATTTGGGATAGATAATATCTTATAAAGCAAGATATAGCATGCTTTTTTTTCCTTTAAGATTATTGAAGTATATCTTTCCTTGCAAAAGTTGTGTTATTATGCATAAAAGATGAGTGTTATGTTTACTTGTGATCATCCCTATTGATCTAGTCCCAAACAAGGTTTAAGTAAATAGAGTAATAATTATTAGACAATTAAATAAATAAATGTGTACAAAATTCTATATACTCCAATGTTTTGAGTTGCTCAGTAACTAAAGGTATTCATCACATATGTTTATCTTTACGTCAAACGACAGCTTGAAATATGAGTATGAAAAAACACTTTAAGTTTGTGACTTTGTGAGTAAACCCATTCATCACAAATATTTGTATTCGCGTCAAAAGAGAAGTGACCACTTAAAGACAGAATAAATAATATCCCAGAAAAAAAGAAATACATATATATATTTCTCTTGTTTGCTACCTTGTTTGTAGTGGTGAGAAGGGAATATTACAAGTTGAGTTTTCACGTGAATTAATTATGTATGTTGCATGATAATTACGATTGAATTTGAAATTTTGTATGGATATTTGATTTTGAGAATGTGAGTATGTTTAATTTTTTTTATTTGCTATTGTGTATACACTAAGTTGAAGATACTAATGTTTGTATAATAGGTCATGCAAGTGTGATGAGTCAAGCGTAATTATAGTTATTATTATTCATTTTAATTTCAAAGGTTTTATGTTTTATGTTTTGTTTTGCTTGAGGACTAGCAAAATCTAAGTTTGGGGTGTGATTGTACATCAAAAGTATCATTAAATCTCTTATTTTACATATATATTTATTATTTTTATTTGGATTTTTTTATATAATAATTGATGTGCTTTTTAATAATTAAGTTTTTTTTAATGTTTCGATAGATTTTTGGAGTTTAAATGAATTATTTCAAAAAATTTAACGTCGGAATTCGAAACAAAAAATTGAAGAAAAATTTAGTTGAAGATTGAAGCAAATCTTGGTTCAAATAAGTGCTTCAAATTTACCAAAAAAATCAATTTTATTCCATTCCTAGAAAAGATTATCATATCATCTATTTCAATCTCAAACTTGCCTTATGTTTTGTGCAAACTTCAACCATCAAACACTCAAGGTTTGAATGGAAATCTTTGCCCAGATAATAGGTACATTTGTATCCTTATATGATGCTTAAATTCAGCCCCAAATCAGCCTCCAAACAGCCCAAGCACAATTCATAATCTTACATGTCCACATAAAAAATAACATTTGATTTATTTTGGATAATCCATTGATCCAAGAGGGCAAACACATGGATGGAAAGCTGGATGGGACATTGTTACAATATTTTGGGTCAAAAAAAAGAACGAGACGGCTCATAAAGGAGGAAGAAAAACATGCATCAAAGTGTTCTCTAAGCTGGCCTGATTTGATTTTCCAAACCACCTTTATGTGTTGTACCCATAACTTTTGACTCAGATGTCCAAATGAGTTGTTCTTTAATGATCTGAAAAGCTAACAAAATAACCTATAAATATGTATCTAATGGTCATCTCGAGGAGAGGGTTCTAAAATGATCGAATTGTTGTCCAAAGATATTGTCATATTTGTGTTAGAATTTTTACCGAAATATGTTTACACTCTTTCATCTTTGAAATAAAATTCTAACACAAATATGACGCTAACTTTCACCTCTTAGAAGTCTCTCCTCGAAATGGCTATTAGATACATATTTATAGGTCATTCTATTAGCTTTCCAGATCATTAAAGAATAGTTCATTTGGACATCTGAGCCAAAAGTTATGGGCACAACACTGAAAGGTGTTCTGAAAAATCAAATCAGGCCAGCTTGGAGAACACTTTGGTGCATGTTTTTCTTCCTCCTTTATGAGTTGTCTCTTTCTTCTTTTTTATCCAAAGTAATGTAACAATATCCCATCCAGCTTTCCATCCATGTGCTTGCCCTCTTTGATCAATGGATTATCCGAAATAAATCAAATGTTATTTGTTATGTGGACATATAAGATGATGGATTGTGCTTGGGCTGTTTGGAGGCTGATTTGGGGCTAAATTTAAGCATCATATAAGGATATAAATATAACTATTATCTAAACTAAGATTGACATTGAAACCTTGAGTGTTTAATGGTTGAAGTTTGGACAAAACATAAGGCAAGTTTGCGCTTGAAATATATCATATGATAATCTTTTCTAGAAATGAAATAGAATTGATTTTTAGGTCAAATTTGGAGCACTTATTTGAACCAAGATTTGCTTCAATCTTCAACTAAATTTCTCTTTAATTCTTTGTTTCGAATTCCGACGTTAAAGTTTTTGAAATAATTCATTTAAGCTCCAAAAATCTATCGAAACATTAAAAGAAACACCCTTACTAAAAAGCACATCAATTGCTATAAAAAAACTCCAAATAAGAACAATATATATATATATATGTAAAATAAGTGACTTAATGGTACTTTTAATGTACAATAACCCCCCCACCTTAGATTTTGCTAGTTCTTAAGGAAAACAAAACATAAAACCTTTGAAATAAAAAGAATTTTTGTTTGTTAAGTTTAGACCAAAGAGAAAGAATCTGACTTGTTGTTAGGTAATTTGCTATGTCACCATAACATGGAGAGCCAAATGTAAGAGAGTACTTGCACAAAATATATTTTCATCAGCAAAGAGTTCATTTATTGAAGATTCATCAATTATGGTCTCATTACTTAAAAGATGAGATAAATGATCAACCATTACATTCTCTACTTCTTTTTTATCTCAAATTTCAAGATTAAACTCTTGGAGTATGAGGATCCATCGAATAAAACGTGGCTTAGCATCTTGTTTTGTGAGCAAGTATTTCAATGCTACATGATCAGGGAAAACAATAACAAGAGATCCAATCAAATAAGACCTAAACTTGTCTAATGCAAAGACCACAACTAATAAAAGTTATTTTTCAATTGTAGTGTAATTCAATTGAGCATCATTCAAAGTCTTGCTAGCATAATAAATGACATAAGATTTCTTATCTTTTCTTTGTCCTAAAACAACCCCTATCGCAAAATCACTAGCATCACACATCAGTTCAAATGGTAAAGACCAATCAGGAGCTTGCATGATTGGTGCAATGGTCAACAACCCATTAAGCTTTTCAAAAGCTTCTTGACATTTTGATGTCCAATCAAATTTGACATCTTGTGACAACAAGTTACACAATGGTTTGGCAATGGTATTAAAAGAATGAATGAATCTTCGCTAAAAACCAGCGTCTCTCAATTGAGTACAAAATTGCTCTCCACACACCTTTCAAGAACTTTTTCTAAATGTATAAGACACAACTCATAAGAATCCCCATAAACTGAAGAATCATCCATGAAAACTTCCAAAAACATTTCCACCATGTCACTAAAGATATTCATCATACACCTTTGAAAAGTGGCTGGTGCATTACAAAAGCAAAAGGCATTCTTCTATAAGCATATGTATTAAAAGGACAAGTGAGAGTGGTTTTTTCTTGGTCTTCTAAGGAAATCTCAATTTGGTTTTAACCTGAGTATCCATCAATAATAAAAAGCTCTTCCGGCTACTCTTTCAAGCACTTGGTCTAAAAATGGAAGCGAAAAATGGTCATTCCTAGTCACCATGTTCAACTTACAATAATCAATGCACATACGCCATCTAATTTGGATTCTAGTTGTCACTAGCTCATTATTTTCATTCTTTACTACCATGACTCCAGATTTTTTAGGGACAACTTGGGTTGGACTAACCCATTTTGAGTTTGCAATGGGATAAATGATACCTGCATCAAGTAGCTTAAGCACTTCACCTCTCACTACTTCATGTTTGGGTTCAATCGTCTTTGCATTTGCCTAACAGATTTAGCCTCTTCTTCAAGATATATTCTATGTGTACATAAAAAAAAAGCTAATTCCTTTCAAGTTAGTAATTGTCCACCCAATTGCTTTCTTGTGTTTTCTCACCTCTTAAAAGTTTTTGTTTCTGCTTTATGCTAAGTTTTGATGAAATCACAATGGGATATGATTCATCTTCCCCTGGAAATGCATTATTAAGATCACAAGGTAAAGGCTTCCTTTCTGGTTTATAAGGTTGGACAAGAGATGCCTCAACTTTCACTTGGGCTGAAATCAAAGGCTTAAACGATGGGGTCCATTGACTAATTGACATAACAAGCATTGGATCTAGATAAGTCTTAAGTTCTCTTACTTCCTCATCAATACATTCCAAAGAATAAAATCTTTCATCATGAATTAAAGTTCTCTCCAATGGATCCTTTATTTATTCTCTCAAAGTATTCTTGACAAACTGTTTGGATCAAATCTATCTCTCTAATATCCTTATGTTCATCAATATGTTTGGAAATATTAAATATGTTCATCTCCACAGTCATATTTCCAAAAGACAATTTCATCACCTCATTCCTACAATTAATTAAAGCATTGGATGTAACTAGCAAAGGTCTACCTAAGATGATTGGGATGGGCGCATTAGAACCTTAAATAGATGTGGTGTCTTAACACTACAAAATCAACAAGAAAGTAGAATTTATCCACTTGGACCAACACATCCTCAACAATACCTTTGGGAATCTTGATTGACCTATCAGCTAATTGAAGGGTGATTCAAGTAGGATTGATTTCTCTTAAACCTAACTATTTGTAAAATAGTGTCGGGTATTAAATCCACTCACTCCTAAAAGTAGAATTGTCACTTATGTTTCTCTCTCATTTACCCTGATTGCTTCACTTGAAAAATCATTTACACTTGTTCTTGTAAACACGAAGAGGTCCATGTCATAGTAAACTAGCATCTTCAATCCGTATGTGATTTTTCATGAATTACTTCACTTTGGACAAGCTTTCATCTGGTAAGGCATAAAGTTTTCTCCAAAGGGCATGTTCTTTGACTCCTCTTATCAAGGCTTCTAAAGCTACTGACTCAATTAATTCTTGCACCTTAAAGATCTCCTCGTTGAATCTCTTCGAATATACTTGTGTGATCTTGTCCTCTTTTCTTCAAATATAGTTGCATGGCCTTGTCCCCTTGTTGCATAACGCTAAAAAGCTTTATGAAGTTTTTCTTGGCAATTATGCTCATGTTAAAGTGAGCCACTAGCTTGGTGTGGGGGTTACTAAACCCTTCAATAGAGTTTTGTTTTAGGTTGTTATACCAAGCACGCACAGATCCTTTAAAGGTTGTAGGGAATATCATGTACATTGAGTCACTATCTTGGATGATCAATTCCAAGCTACTACACACATTTTGCACATGCTTCATTGGGTCGATCAAGCCATCATAGTTGTCCAAACTCATTTTCATGAAAAAGTAGTCCTCAAAGAGTTGAGTGTTGAATATATGTTTGGAAAATGGAGAAACTCTCCACTGATAAGGGTTATAAACATTCCTCTAGGTATGCACATACACAAATTGTCTTCAAGTACTTTGTCTGTTGGGCTTTTAAAAGCCCGAAGAGCTTGGCGTAGAACGACAATGATTGGTGTCCATCCTATAGTAACTAAAGGGAGTACATTCAGAGTATTTGTTTTAAGCATGGGTATGACAATGGAGTGAGTGATCCCTTGAGAAACTTTCATAGATGCCATTATGTCTAGTCTCATCTAAGTAGTGTAATCGTCTACGGGCTCTTAGTGCAACTGGTGGCCCTAGCGTTAAGGCATTATATGTTATGGGTTTTAAAACTTGCTAGGGTGGCAAGATCTAATTTTGCCTTTTAGTTATCAATGTGATCTAGGAGATATGCTCTAAAAATATAAATGCAATAAATAATAAAGATTATGAACTTTTGTTTTGAAGGTCTCGTGATGTATTTATAGCCCAGAGTATTATCCTTTTGTGAAGCAGAGGGTCTGAAGTGTAATTTTACTCTGATCACTTTTAATAATAGATAAATATCACTTACATTTATATTAAGGTTTAATGGAAATATAATGGGTCCCTGAAAGTCTTTTATACACCTAAAAGGTGTAAGGAGATTATGATTCAAGACATCAAATGAAATTGAGCTCAAGAAGGCTAAGCTCTTCCCCTAGACTAAACCTAGAGGAGATGGGTCCTACGCTTGATGAGCCTAAGAGGAGCTGGGTCCTACGCTTGATGAGCCTAAAAGGGGCTGGGTCCTTCCCTTGGGTGAGCCTAAAGGAAGCTGGGTCCATCCCTTGAGTGAGTCTAAAGGAGGAGGGTCATCTCCTTGGGCATGCCCTAGGAAGGATGTCCATTCCCTTCGGCGTGCCCTAGGAAGGATGGTCTGAACATTCCCTTTGAGTGTACCCAAAGAGAATGGTCATTCCTTGGGTGTGGCATGCCTATGGAGGATGCTTATTCTCTTGGGTATGGTCGAGGCTTAGCACACTACCACGTTCAATCGTAGTTGTGTCTGGCACAACTTCATCAAAAAATTTATATTTGTAAATCTTTCTTGATCCTGTGTTTTATTGTTTTTTTTTATATAAAGATACACTTACAAAACAATTACGTAAATAAAAATTTCTATACATTTGAGAATCGATTAGTCAGCACTATTGTTGAACATGAAGCAATCGTCAACATAAAGTCCGACATAAGATGGTTGAAATTGCCAACATGATGCCATATATTCCATAGTACTACTTTGGCTTCAAAGATTTCTATGTTGTGCTATCAAAAGAAAAGTCATACAGGCTTCTCATAGGTAAGTAAATTAGTGTTGGCCTTATCAAACTATTTTCATTTTTAGTGATTTTATCATGTTGACAAATCTATGGACAACACTTCTCTATGTCGTGTCGTAAATGTTATTAAACGGATGAAAACCATGCAACCCCTTGAAAAAATATTGGTTAGTGGACAAAGATTACTAGACAAATGCGAATTTGCTCTTGATAATCTAAAATCCCACAATTTCTAATACTTTATGCCACTTTCAAATTCATATCAATTACAGGGAAGAAGATATTCGTGTTTTAACTAGGATGCCCTCCAGTCCTATGTCAGTTTAAAACCTATCATGTACATCTATGGTCATTTACTCACTACAGCTATCCTAACCTCTTTTTTTTACATCATTTCAACTTTACAGACCAAGTACACCTTAATAGCATTACCGCTTTAATCCTGATATTCCTGAGACATTAACATACAAGCATTAGCAAGTAAAAAAAATTAACTCTTTCCCCACACAAAGAATAAAACATGAAATACTTTTCAAAACACACCTAACATGCAAGAATGCAGCTATGGACAAGTTCCTTCCAGTATTGAAAAAATACCACCTTCATGCCATGCCATCTCTTCCATCAAAGAACAGAGCAATGAAAACGAAGTCTTTGTGCAACAGCTATTATGTATGAACCCCTTTGAACATATGGTAAACACCACAGCACTCAGTCTCAAATTTTTCCAGACATCTAAATAAAATCTTGCTTCCTAGATCCACTCCTTGGGCTTGCCCTAAACAATGTGATCCATTTTTTATCTTTAATATACTCAAGCAACTTGGCCAAAACCATGTCTTCCTTGAAAATTTTTCTAAGACCCCACGCAAGTATCTTAGTGTTTTATATCGGTCCAATATATATTATTTTTAGTAAAATACAACTCAAAATATAATAAGGATGAAATTACACTCAAACTCCTTTTCCCAAAAAGGACAAGGCTCACAGGCTATAAATACACTATGAATCTTTCAAACTCTAGGTTCACAATATTTTTATTTTTAACATTTTCAAGATACATATTTTCAAAATCCATTTCTCTAAAATATCATTACATTTTTTCTCTCTACAAAGTTACTAGCTTAAGCATCGAAGAGTCCCCACATCTATCAAAAAAAACCTTTTACAAGTAACGACTATCAACCACTTAGGCTTTCCATATTTAGCCACTAGACACCTTGTATCTAGGGAGATAGATCATATTATTTGAAGTAATAGATTAACCAATTATTCAACTCATCATTTTATTCCTATGGGAAACTTATCAAAAATCTATTAGTTTCTAAAACTTGTTTTTGATATTTCTGAGTCATTCCATTGCATATAACTAAGACACATCTGGACCAGGACACAAGACGAATAAACTCGTTACCACGAACACTTCTACCCAACCGAACCTTCAACAACTCTATTAGTCAAGTGTAACTCCTCACTTAAGTCATGTTAACAACCCAATGGCAAAATCAGATCTTGTCACCCCAACAAATCTTGAAACCTTTAGTAAAATATGCCTAGCATCACGGCCACTGACCACACCGAACGCCCATAAATGATTACACTACCCTAAGGAGACTAGACATAATGAAATTCTTGAAAGCCCCTTAAATGGTCGTTTGCACCATTGCAATACCCATGTACAGAATTAGTATTCCAGATGTACTCCCCCTAGCTAATGTGAGATGGACACCAATTACTGTAACCATCATTCCATGCCAAACTCTTCGGGCTCCCAATAGCCTAATAAACAAAGGACAGAGATAGTTTGTACATGAGCATACTCAGGGGAATGACTATAGCCCCTATCAATGAAGGGGTTCTCCCTTATCCAAACAAGTATTGAACACTCGACTCGTTAAGAACTATATTTCTATAAAAATAAGTCTGAACAACTATGATAACCTGGTCGACTTGAGAGAGCATATAATGTACGTGGTGGCTTAGAGTTATTCATCTAGGATAGTAACTCAATTAGCAAAATACTCCCTACAATCTTTCACGGGTCAGCGTGTGCATTATACAATATTTTGGAGCCAAGCTCCATTGAAGGTTCAAAGACCTATATGCTAAGCTAGTGGCATACTTCAACACCAGCATACCTGCCAAGAAAAACTCCACGAAGCTATTTGATGTTACCCAACAAAAGAACAAGTCTACACAGGTATATTTAAAGAGGTTCAATGAGATGCTCAAGATGAGAAAACTACTTGAGTTAATAGCCTTAGAGGCTTTAATAAAAAGGGTAAAGGAACATGCCCTCCATACAAAATTTTATGTCTTACTAGATAAAAATTTGCTTAAAATGAAGCAAGTCATGGAAAATCACTTACGGGTGGAAGAAGTCAATTTGCTTTGATATGGGTCTCTTTGTTTGTACAAAGACAACCAACACGAAAGACCTGTTTTCAAACAAAATTATTTTCCTAATAGAAATGAAACCTTGAAGAGAAACCATAAGGGATCAATGCTCTAGTATATCCTAAGAATTTGTAACTCTCTTAAATCAAAATATGATCAATATTCAAAGTTATAAGGGCAATCAAAGCAAATACCATGGCGCCACCACCAATACATATTCCTTCTAAAAACCTTCCTCATAGCTATTACTCAGATCACCTCATAATACATAATCCTCAATAGGAATGCAAATTTATATTAGAAATGAAAATAATGCATCTCTGGCATGCATTTCTTATCTACAAATCTCTAGTGAAGTTTTCCGGACACTTTCCAAGGAAGGGATTGATCTTGAATCCCTTTTTCTCTAGTACAGTCTCGAATTAGCACATTCTTTAGGTGATGCCTAATGACCTCTCTTCAATTCACTAGAGGTTGATCTTAAATTCCTCATTATCTAGTGCAATCTTGAACTAACATATTTTTCAAATGATGCCAAAATGCCTCTCATCAATCCGTCAATGATTGATCTTGGATCTTCTACCTCTCCAATGCAGTATCAGACTACCATAACTCCCTAAATAGAGCTTTCAATCCCCATGCCATCACCAAGGAGGCTATAAAGCTCCCACTCCTTTCTTCAATTGAGGGCTCTCACACCTCATTTTGTTCTTAAACAAAATTTAAATTTTTTTTTTTTGACAAACTATTAATGACATGTCTTAGAGGCAGCACGATAAACAGATACAATGGAAATAGAATACCACACGCACAAAAGCATACTTAAAGTGTGTCATCAAAACGTTCAAATTATTCTCTGCGATCAAAGTTAACTTAGTAGGCAGGACATCACTTTACTCATCTTAGCTGTAAATCATGGGAATTATAATAACGGACATACATCCATAGCCATCACCATTGATTAATTAACCACGCAATAAACAATGGATTAAAATTCAAAGCATAATAAAATTGTACCACTCCATGGAAAGTGTGAGTGCTAAGTCCAAATTATTTCATAATTCGACGGGCAGAAATGTGTTTGGATCGAAAAAGCTGTTTCAGTGTTATTTTTTTTATGATTTTGATGTTATTATATTAAAACCATTCAAAAAACCATTTAAAAAACACATCTATTTAATATTAAAACTGCTTTTCCTTGCCATCTGCCAAACACATCATTCCTCATCAGTGTTTTTCCTTGACGATGGTCACAGGGCATGGAGCATTGGCCATCACAAAGGCGCTCACACTCCCCAACAGTATCCTGTTTTCACAGCACAACCCCACAACAATCACAAACAATTTTTATTTTTATTTTTATTTTTTTTGCTATAAATGTGAATGTTTTGGAAAATCAGCTCATATTAATATTTGTTTAATTAATTTGTATTATCTATTTGTTAAAAAAAGATTAAAGCATGTTAGTTTTGAAATTATAGGGGTACCTTTGAACAGTGCCAAGTCCCCTGCTTCCCATGACCAAAGAGTCCAGCTTCAGATCTTGGACAGCATCAAGAAGCTTCTCTCTGGCATCTCCTCCCCAATACAGTTTTGAAACAACTCTCACCTAAGATCAAGCATTTTTTTAACAATTCAATAACATCAAATTCTACCCACTAAGAGCACAGATCAATCTGTAAAATGGATTGCTCGTATTACTAGGAATACCTTTTTCTGTCGTGAAATGGTGTCAAGCATATCAAGAACTTCAATATCTACTTTAACACCATAGTTTTTCAAAACCTCGGGATCTTTGAACTCATCCAGAGGAATAAGAGCTAATCGAGACATCAAAACACATATCAGATAAAAATTAAAAAAAAAAAAAGAGGGATATATCATGTACAAAGAAAAAAGGGATTTAATTACTTACGAGACCCAGACTCAGCCCAAAGTTTGTTACGAGACTCGTCAAGGGAGTTGGAATTGACGTTGATGAGGTAAAGAGTGTCCCCATCATCGACCAAGTTATCAATGGCCCATTTGAGAGCGTTCTTGCTGCTCGGCGAGAAGTCCATAGCCACACCAAGATTTCTGTCTCCAGGCATCTTGATTCTCTTCTCTGTCTTGGGCTCTGGGTATGTATGATCTTACGAGGGAAGGAAGAGATGGGAGAACGACGAGTCGCGTGAGAGTGCCGAAACCGAGAAGAAAGAAGACGATGTTGTTGCGTTTGGTTTATGTTTTTTACTTTTCAGAGTGGAGGGTAGGAGTCCTTTTTTTCTTTCCTCTGAGTGGAAAAAAAACAAAAATCAAAGAAAATAAGCAAAACACATGGTGTGCTGGGTGATTGATTCTGTTACTATGGGCCCGATCCCTTATGCTTTACATCTGAGCCGGCCACCTTGACATTTGTCTCATGTCATGCTCTGTCATTTTCTTTGGAATCCGTGTAGGCGACGCTGCTTCAAAAATTTGTTTTTATTTAATTATATAAAAATTAAAACAGATATTTATACAAAAAGTCAACTATTAATTTTTTAGTATAAAATTTATTTTTTAATTAAAATTATCTTATCGCATACGTAATTTTTTTATTTTAATAATAACATGTCTATTTTTATACGTAGCATAGTTTATTAAATAAAATTTATGGTAATTAAAATAAATATTTCTAAAGATTCTAATAACCTATATATTTTTAATAAAAAAAAATATTCTTTTATTTATATTTTTATCTACAACTATATTTTTTTAATTAGAAATATTAAAGAAAAGTAATTGAAGGTAGATGTTTGAATTTGTCTATTCAAATGGAAGGTTCAATCATTCTTAATACAGGGGTACACAAGAGATTAAACTAGTCAATATTAAAAATTAGTTAAGATTTATATTGTTACCAATGAAAAGAAGTTCAAATTGTATTAGAATTCAAAGTGTAAACTTATTTGAAATAATAGGATTAAAATTATATAAATAAATAAAAATATAACATTGTATCAGTATAAATAAGTCATTTAATTAGTAGCAAAGATGTCTAACCTTAAATACACAACTTCTTTATGCAATTTACAACTTTCTTGCAATTTATCCTTGTTTTTTTTATTTATTTCTTTATAGCTTTTCTTTAAATTCAAGTTATATGATCTTTTTCAAAGGTTCAGAATAATAAACATTTTCTAAGGATAAGAATATTGGATACTCACACTCTATTTGATTTATGAGATTGCTAATAGTCGTTTTTTGTTATTAGAATAAAGAAACAATGACCATGTAACATAATTAATCCATAAATTAATTGATTGGACAATATATTAGCACGTCCGATGAGATAATATTTACTATTATTTCATTAATCAGTAATGATGCCACTAAAAAAAAAACACAAATAATATTGTACTAACGAGTGGGAGATTCATGTCCTCCCTATAAATAATATGGGGCTTGAAAGCTCCACTAGAGAGTTGTGTCGATCCTAAAACGTACTAGTGACAAGTAGAAGGAATGTACAATGAAGATACAATATACTTCATTTCTAAAAAGACTACATTCATGTCTCTTATGATATATTTTTTAGATTATTTTAGTGTCATGGATGGTTTAGATTTTTCCTTTCAATATATTGGAGGTTGTAGATGTTTGCTTTGACAATCCTGGTCACTCTAACATGACCATCTTATTTTGGGCCTAATTTACCCTTGCTCTCCTCATTGTCTTTCACTTCCAACTTTATAAGTACCAAGTCTTTAAATTTAAACCTCTTATTTTTTACTTTGTTGTTATGATATTGAGTAATTCTATCCTTTGTTGTTATGATATTGAGTAATTCTATATTGATAAGTTTCACTCCTTACTACTACAGTCAACCAGGATTCTTCTAGTATATCTAGGCTGTTTCTTAATCTTTGCTCATTAGTTTTGAGAGAATAATGGGTTATCCTAAGACTTAGACACCCAATTCCAGGTAGTACCATAACCTCAACATCATTTACAATGAGGAACTGATTTTTTCTAATGTATTTTTTTTTAGTCATTCTGTAGACTTATAAAATCCCATTAAGTAGCTCTGCCCACTCTTACTTGGCTTCTTAAGCTCATTGAGTAGGATTGTATCGGGGAGCTCGACTTGACTGTTAATTTAGGGATGTGGCACTGAAAAAAAACTTTTAATCAATATGGAGTCTCTAACATTGCTCTTTCATTTTATGGTTGTCAAATTGCATCGTGTCATCAGTTATCAAGACTTTAAATAGTCTAAATCGACATGTAATGTTATTTTAAATGAAAGAGATCATTTTGTTTATTGTTATCTCCATCCAGGCCTTAGCCTCCACCCATTTAATGAAATAGTTAGATGCTACCAGGATAAATTATCGGTTACCTGTAGCCTTAAAAAAAAAAAAAAAGAGCTCAGAACACCCATCACTAACTAGGAGAAAAGCCAATGGGAGGCATTTATTGTATCTTCTAGTCAAATCTATGACATCATGAAATATGGTTGGCCAATAGAAACTGACATAGGTGTGTGTGTGTGTAAAGTGTATTAATTGAAATAAAAAATAACAATAAGAGATCATATGTTGATTTGTGTTGTTATTGCATCTAACTTTGAAGAATTAGATTGTCTTTTATCCCACCAACCTCCAAACTTTAGTTTTATCTAGATCATTGGCTCCCTGATATGGGTCATATTAATTTTTTTAACGTAAAAAATATTAAAGTGTTGCTAATGTGTTTTCTAAAAAAAATAAATTATACTTGAACTCAAAATATGATGTATATTATATGATATCTTTTATAAAATATTGATATGGTGATACATTAGTTGATATTGTTTTTTAAATATTAAGACAATAATATATTATATTAACTCGATCTAACATATAAAATCTATGATCCGGGTCATGAGATCATAATTCCTATATGAAGACAATCAAAATAAATTATTTAGGTCAATTTTTAATCAATTCAATGTTGAAGGAAATTTTTGGAAAAAAAATATTAAATTAAATAAATAAATAATTACACAAGTCAACCCGAGTTAACCTACCAAACATACAACTTGGTAATGAGATTAAGATGACTCCATATAAAACAAATAAAAAAAAATACAAAGTCTAATTTTTAATTAACTCAATGTTGAAAAATTTTAAAAAAATCAATAAAAAAAGATATATATATATATATATATAATCAACCCAGGTCAACTTAAGTAAACATGCTAAACTCGTAATTTGAATCATAAGACTAAAATAACTTCATAAAAAAATTACAAAAATTACAAAACTTTATTTTCAAAAAAATTCAATATTGAAGATTGAAATCGAGAAAATAGAAATAAACAGACTAAATTTATGAGATCAGTATAGCTCCACAAAAACCAAATTGAAAAAAATTACAAAACTCATCTCTCAAACTTGATATTAAAAGATCAAATTAAAAAAAAAAAGATTGAGTTGTTAGATAGTAAAATTAAAAAAAATCAATTAAAAATAAATCCAAGAAATTTAAACTGAGTCGACCCAGGTCAAACCTGTTATCCAAGTCGTATTATTGGAATAACCTAATAAAAATCAACTCAAAAACAATCATAAAACTCATTTTAAAACAAAAAATCAATAAAAAAACCTATAAAATAATTAAAATTAACTTAAATGAACATGTCAAATTTATAATTCGTATTATAAGATTGAGATAATCTCATATAAAACAAATAAAAAAAAAACTTAAAAAGCTCAATTTTCAAACAATCTAATGTTGAATGATAAAATTAAAAGGAACATCAATTAAAAAAAAATAACTAATAAAATAACTCAAGTCTACCTGAATTAACTTGATAAACCCGCAACTTAGTGTATAATAAATTAATAAAAAGCTCAGTTTTATTATTATTATTATTATTATTATTATTATGGAAGGAATGGACAAATGAACGTATCTATTGGAATGCACTTAAGTTT
Source organism: Populus tomentosa (assembly GCA_018804465.1). NCBI lineage: Eukaryota > Viridiplantae > Streptophyta > Magnoliopsida > Malpighiales > Salicaceae > Populus > Populus tomentosa. Next base: position 74,984 of record JAAWWB010001488.1, read on the forward strand.
TGTCTCCAGTTTCTTTGATGAACGT